>RJWJ010037331.1:0-15597 GCA_004363605.1 Indri indri | reverse complement strand
ATACCATACGTTGCAGGGAACATGAAAATGAAAGAAATCGCAAATAAACTTGGGATAGGACAAGTTCTAGAAAATTCAGTGTTCTTTTTGTTTACAGAATCTTAGTTAAGGAGTTGATTGTTCACCTTAAAAGCAGGAATGACTCTTTTGATACCCTGTAGTCTACCAATTGCCTCCAATTATTTTAGAATAACAGGAACGAGGGATTAGAAATGATTGGCTCAGGCTTGACGGAAAAGTTGAGGCGATAATTTCTAGAAACTAAATGTAATTCTTGTTTCTCCAGAGTTCCTTGACTCTAAAAAGTTTTAATACCAATAAAACAAATTAAAAGGTATAAATTATTCCTAAAGTTTAATGTTTATGTAACTAAATCTCTTAATATTATCTTTATAGGATTTTGTATTTATCTAAACTTAAAAGGTCTTGCACATACCAAGAAAGATAGCAATATTCATCTGTATTAGTTCTGTTGTGTTTTAGTTTCTTTTTACCTTCAAATCTTTAATTAACCTGGAATTAACGTTGATAATTGTGATAATTAATTTTATGTGTCAATTTGACGGGGCTACAGTGTGCCCAAACATTTGGTCACAGATTCGCCTAGGGGCGTCTGTGAGTGTGTTTTTGGATGCAATTAACATTTGAATCTGTAGATTGAGTAAAGCAGATTGCCCGGGTCCCTAATGTGGGTGGGCCTCATCCCACTAGTTGAAGGCCAGGATAGAACAAAAACGCTGACCCTCCCCTGAACAAGAGAGAATTTCCTCCTGTCTGGCTGCCTTAGAGCTGGGACATTGGTTTTTCCTGTATTTGGACTCTAGCTGAAACATCAGCTCTTCTTGGCTCTCAAGTCCCCTGGCCTTTAGACTGGAACTACGCTGTTGACTCTCCTACATCCCCAGCTTGACAACTGCAGATCTTGGGACTTAGCCTCCATAATTGTGTGACCCAGTTCCTTATAATAAATCAATCTCTCTCTCTCTCTCTCTATCTCTCCTATTAGTCTGTTTTTCTGGAGAACCCATACCAATACCACAATTGATAGGGATCTAACTGTGTTCTCCCTATCCCCATCATTTAGCTGGTTGTTTCCACATCATGAAAATCCTTTTTTATTTATTTTTCTGTACTTCAATGGATGCAAAGAAAATCCTTTTCAAATATTGACTAAATACTCACATGTATTTTGACTTGATTTACAGATCCATATGCTATTCCATTAATTGGTACCTACCTATACTTTTATCAGTAACACATTATTTTAATCATGGTTACCTGATGGATATTTAATACCTAGCAGTACTTGTCCAAATCAGGTTGAAAAGTTTTATGGTACTGCAATTAAATAAAGATGGGGGTTGGGTTGAGTTTGGGCAAATAGTAGGCTTTTCTACATAAAATAGGCAAAGACAAAGAAATGGCTTTTCAATCTTTTCCTTTCTTCTTTGCTGTCTCCCTTCCATCCTTCCTTCCCGTCCGCCTGCCTTAGAGCCGTTTCTTCAGATGAAATTGTCTATAGAGTTCAAACACAAAATGCAGACATTACAACTGGAGCTGCTCTGGCTGGGCAGGGGGCTGACCAAGAAAACCACATCCTCCCCCAACTAGCCCCTGAGATGTTTCTTTATGTTCCAGGAAGCCCTGTTGGAAAACCACTGTCAGACTTTTTTATTCAAAGCCCCAAGGTGTGTTTTTATTCTTTGTGTTTTCACAAATCATGACAACAATTTAAATGGCATTGTTAATATCACCATTTACCTAATGCATTTTCAATGTCCTCTTTAATTCTTCCAAACCAGTGAAAAGGCAAGATGAAAAGAGATTTATAAAATTTCTGTGTATTATGTTACCTCCTAACTGAGTGGTTTATTTGCTTACTAAATGGTCCTACATTTTATAGTCACGCGTCATCAACAGATAACACATCAAAAGTAAACTTCAATTTCACATTGCTGAGGAGGTGATTCCAATTTGAATGTTGTTTATCATAGAGAATATGTTACTAAATCCAGTTTATTGAAAGATTATGCCATTTAATTTACTTTGTGAGAGAGGAATATGCTTTCATGAGAAACTGCATTAGCTATTAGAAAAGTAATGTAGCTGTCAGTCTGTGCTGCTTCCAGGAAGCATGGGCATGTTGCATCGACAAAAACAGCCAGATTTTTTTTCTAGTATTATCTGATAGAAAGGACACTGGTTTGGTAGTCAGGGTTAGGTTCAAGGTCAGGTTTCAACAGTAAAACTAGCTGGGTGACTAAGGAGATAGTCATGTAATTTCTCAGGGCCTCTGGTGTCTCATCTATAACACGAGGGCTCCAGATAAAATCCAGGAGCCATAACTTTATGAGAGCCTATGAGTAAGAGGGGAGGCTGGCTGGGTGCAGTGGCTCATGCCTGTAATCTTAGCACTCTGTGAGGCTGAGGCAGGAGGATCACTTGAGCCCAGGAGTTTGAGGTTGCAGTGAGCTACAATGATGTGCTCTACCCGGGTGACAGAGTGAGATTCTGTCTCAAAAAAAAAGAGGAACTGCTTTCATTGTCCCAGCTTCCCTGATGTGACCAAGGAAAGTGAAAATGGCCACAGTAAAGTCATTATATAGACAGCAGGAAGAAGTAGAGCTTCCCCCTGGGCCAACTGCAGAGGTGTGAGGGTATGTGTGTGCGCTGGGATGTGGGGAGGGGGATGATGGCACCAGTTTGAAGATCCACAGGTGAGACTTCATGATCTTTGGAGTGGGTCATAACAGAGCTCAAGCTCAGTTCAGTTTGTAGGAAGGTTGTACTATTCAGTTTACTTTTAGAATGAGAATGATCTCGAACTGTAAATTCCTTGGGGGCAGGAACTGGGCTCTGATCACTCTTGCACAGTGATGCACATGGCTGAACTTGTGAATTTTGACTGACTGTGGCTCACAGATTATCCTGGACAGTCCCAATTTTAACTATTTCATCATATTAAAAATGACAAGAAATTCTATTGGGTAGAGGTCGCGGTGATGTGAAGAGAAGCTTTTGCTTTCATGTTCGAACCATTTCTACCATTCGAATTTCCTCACCTTGAGTATATAAACCTTTAATGTCTGTTTGGTGGATTGTAAGCCATTTTAGCTTTTCTCTTTTTGGGTCTCAGAAAAATGATACCTCAGAGTATGACACTTTGGCATGCCGAGTACTTTGAACTGGAGGAGAACTGGAAGGTGTCAGAAGCGGCCTCAGAAGCAAAGTCTCTCTCTGACCTTCTCCTGCCCTCTTGTCTTTCGTCCTTCCTCCTCCCCTGAAGTGAGTCACAGAAACCACAATTTTTCTTCCCCAAGGAAGGGGCATAGAAACTAGAACCCCTCTCCCTCAAAGCAAGCCATCAGACCTAGAAGGGTCGCTTTCTCCTTTCTCCCTTCTTTCCTAAAGTCCTCGTTCCAGAGGAGTCCTGCCCCATACCCAGGAGGAAGGAATGCTGCACACAGAGGCCAAGAATCTGAGCAGACAGGCCTTGCTGGGTCTCCTGCCTCAGCCTAGTACCATGAGATCCCAGCCTTTTGTCCAATCATAGTTCTAGATGGCAGTCCAATCTTCACTGGACCTAAGCATAGAAACAGACGGTTTTCCCTGGGTCTTTGGGTCTTCCTTTCTGAAGCGTCCCATATCATGTAAAACTTTGATCGAAATAAATGTGTTATGCTTTTCTCTTGTTATAAAAATTCCAATCTGTTGTCAAACCCATGGGTCAACACTAAGTCTTGATTTTCTTGATTTTCAATTCTAAAAACCTGATCTCCTGAATATTAAATTCGATACATTGAACCAAAGGGCACCACTGGAAGCAGCAATCACTGACGTAGTGTATGAAATAGATTCTGGGAGTTTTGGCAGAGGGAATGCCCACTACAAATGTTTAATTTTGGTCCAGGGGAAAGTTTATCTTTTCATCCAAGACTCATTCAAGACCTCTTTCATGCTCATCTACTGTGGGCCAAGCATTACATCAGGTACTAGGGACACAGAAAATAAGATAAGTGCAGTCAAGAACTTCATTCTCAGGAAGGTCTGGCCCCATTCTTTATTCTTTCTCCGAATTGTGGAGAGGCAAAATTTGTGCATCATCATGTATCCTACTGCCATCTAAAGCCTGGTGTATTTGGCTTCTAGGATCCTTCCAAGCCTTTTGATTCCTTTCTCTCACCCCCCCGGGGCACCCCGTTTGGGCCTGCTGCTCAAGAAGTGGTCACCTCTGAGGGTCTCTTCATTACCTCCCACAGATACTGACCTGCTTCATGTCTCAGACAGTCAACAAACCCATTTTAGTGAGCACAGCGATGAGCGTCACTAAGGTTTAATGTGCTTCGCTTTCAGAGAACACCCATCTTAATTCAAAGGACCATGCAGAAGGTCATTCATAAGGAATAGGCTGACGGTATGAGAGTTTGGCGCAAAGCCTTCCAGATGTCTCCCACAGCACCATGTAGGCAACTAGCAACTCTGATTATTGAAGAACACATCCAGTTGTAGCCACAGCTCTACAATTCATTTCAAAGCAATTTGAGGTTGATGGGGGAGGAAATCAGACACACCAGTGGTGGGTTTCATGTAGAACCAAGGTACACCCTATTGATTTTTTTCCTTCACTTTTCTACTCATAGTTTAGGCATCACATGAATAGAGCACTAATCTTTGCTGAAATTTATCATCACTGCTCTTTGGTACCACGATAAAAATTAAAATGTAAACTTTGTGTGTGTGTGTTTCTCACTCTCTTTCAAAACACATTTCCTAGACTTGAAGAGCAGAGAGAGGAAGGCGCCGGTGGTAGCTGAATTCTGAGATAGGTGATGCGATCCTACATTTTCCAAATCAATTAGGAATTCAAGCACAAAAGGAAAGCTAGTGGCTGTGGTCTATGGCAGTTCTGACTCCCTTTGGAAGATTCCTGGAGTGCCACAGTGTGGAAATCCTCTGAGCTATAACCTTCCTTATACAGGTGCTGAATCTCGGTCTCATAGCAGGAGACTTGCCCAGAGTCCTTGTCCCCAGGGCAGACCCTCTGCTCCTCCTGTTCCTCTTGCAGAATTCTGCCTTCCCCCTCTGTGCCCCCACAGCAACTTTCACATCAGCTTCTGGACCAGACATCCCTCTGTGGCCGAGCGGTACACTTAGGTGTCTGTGTCACCCACTCAACTGTAGGCTCCCTGGTCACACATCTGAAAACGGCTGTTTGCCACAGCACACGAATCCCAATAGTTCGATAGCCAAGAAAAGGTATTATATCTCATGGTTATTTATGAAGTATTTAGAGCCTGAAGTAATGCTGTCTTAATTTAGAGAATTGCTTAGAAAAGCAGCTCAGACAGTTTCCAAGAAGAGAGTTGTACATCACATGTCATGAGGCAGGTGACTCCAGAAGATGTCCCTTACCCTCTACCCTCTGTCCTTGTGTGGCTTTTTCTCAACTTGCAGATTTCTCCCCTCAAGGCGGTATTCAGGTAATGATGATGTGAATAATGCCTTATAAATGAATAGACATTTTTCATAAAGAAAGAGACAAAAAACCTGCAATGCTTACTGAGAATTAGGTGAAATGAGCCACCCCATTTTGTGTGCTGCTTTACAATTTCAATAGCTCAGACCAAGCAAGGCTTTTTGTTGAAATATTATAAAAATTGCATACAAGCAGCAGCAGCAGCACAAAAATCTCTACAATGTCACAGGGACACTGGCTCTGCCAGAGGAAAAAAACCCAAGTTTTTTAGGCCATTAATCTAAATGACAACTACGATCTGCTTTGAAAATCCTTACCCAAATAAAACCTTAAGTATAGCACTCTTTATATTTACATGTATTTGGAATCTCTGTAGGTCTATTCTCAACGGAAATGTCATTGAAATGATAAAATTAAGATTATTGTAGTATATATAAAATTAGCATTAGTAGTAATAATAGTTAACCCTTACTGAGAATTTACCACATGCCAGGAACCCTTACAATCCATTACATACACATACCTATGTATTGATATTATGCCCAATATCCTGGACTTGGAAATAGACACAGAAAAAAGTAAAACTTGCCATAACTTGCCAAGGCACATGACTTACATCTGAAAACATCAGGATTTGAATCTAGGCCTGAATTAGCCAATAGAGCCAACTATGTTGTTTTAAATTTTACAGTATTTACATTAAAATAAAAAGAAATAGGTGAAATTAATTGTAATATTTTATTTAAGTCAAAATAATTAAAACATTATCAACATGTAAATAATGTAAAAGTTATTAAAAAGATATTTTAAATTCATTTTTGTAATAAATCTTTGAAATCTGGTATGTATTTTATGCTAATAGGCCATCTCAGTTTGGACAGTCAATTTTCACTTGAAATACTTGACTGCATTTTGATTTTATAAAAATTTATAATTGAAAATGTGGGTTCATATACCCATATTGTTCCAAATATTTCTAATAACTGAATTACCTTTCAAAATTTATATTTAATTAAAGAAAATTAACAGTTCAGCTACTTAGTCACATTAGCCAGTTAAAGTGCTCAATAGCCCCATTTGATCAGCAACTCCCATATTAGCACAGATCTAGATAGTGTTTGCCAAGAATCTATGCTCTTATCTAACAGATTAATAGTTAATAAACAGCTGTTGAATCAATATTGAATCATAATGCTATGCTGTCTCAAATAAGACAGTAGGCGCGTCATTTAATTGCACTCAGTATTCATTTAACAACTATTTTCAGTACTAATATAAGCTGACATTAACGGTTAAACTAACAGTAGTCATTGAAAGTGCAGGTTCTAGAGTCAGCTTGGCTGGGTTCAAGTCTTGGTTATATTTCTCATTAGCTAAGGGGTCTTAGTCAAGATAAAGTCTTCCGTCTTGATAACTGAAAGGAATAGTCGAGTGGGCCTTCCAGAAGAAGGTCTGACCAAGGTGACTATTTCACAACATGTATGAATAAAACCAGATAGTGACTCTTTAAATAACATCCTCTCTTCCCCCGCAAATCATGCCCTATCATTTGCCACCCTGTTATGTGTTTATTATCAGGGCCTAAACATATTAGGTGTTTCCAGGTCTGGTGCTGTCACTGGCAGAGTGGTCTTACAGTAAGCATACATCATTGAAAAGCAGGCGGACTCTGTTCCTCACTTAGCTCTGTTACAGGGACACAACCCTGTGCACCTTCTCAGAGTTCTTGAACTGCTTCCTTCTGTCTCTTGGTCACTGTGTGCAGAGTGTATAAGTGTACAAATGACAACTCCCAGCCCCAGTTCTAGTAACAGCCCTATCAACCCCTGCCCTAAAGACTTCCCAAGTCTCAGAGAGAGTCACCATATTCTATGAGCACCAACATATCATGACTGCTTAATTTCTCCTGAAACCTACAGCCGATGGATGAAATAGCAGAGCTCTAGTGTGCATGAACATGGGATGAATGTTTTAGAGCTGTTTCACTCGCATATAGACTAGCCTAGCAAGGGGATGGCTACAAATACCAACAAGGATACCAATCTAGAAAGAGTTTTCCCTGCAGAGAACAAGAACCCTGAGCTTACATAGCCCAATGACATTGGCTTCCTCTGCAGGGGTGCATGTTGTCCCTCGGCTCTACTAATATTTGAAGTAGAGACTTTGGCTTAATTGTCTGGATCAGGCTTTCGTAAGATCCTTACATAAGATCAAATCCAGAGACTACCTAAGAGAATAGAAGAGAAGAGGAAGAGAAGAGGAAGAAAAGGGAGAAAGATTGATTCTGTCCTTATAGGATGACTAACAGACCACCATAGGCACCCACATAGGGGTTAAGATACAGTAGTTCTTTACTCAAAAGAATATGTGTATAGGGTTGCGTGTGTGGCATGGTGGATCTCATACACACTAAAACCTTCCTATTAATCACACCACACCTTCCACATCCACGTCGCTCCCCCACAGACTAATCCAATGTGTATTTCTTCCCTGAATACCTTGTACGCCAAGGAAACGCCTGCAGAGTGTCTGGCTGCGCCTCTGCAGCTTGTTGCACAGCAGTAGCCAATATGATAACGTGTCACACTGCATCGCTGTCCATCTTTGCTTCCCTCACGTCTGGTTTTCCCTCATCCTCACCGGCCTGGGCTTTGACTTCCCAAATAAAGTTTTAGTGCCTCAATCCTGCCTGAGGTGTGTCTTCGCAGCGGTTCACAATCATTTTTGGCACCAGGGACTGGTTTCATAGAAGACCATTTTTTCATGGACGGGGCTGGGTGGGTAGCTCAGGTGGTGATGTGAGTGATGGGGAGCAGCTGTAAATACAGATGAAGCTTGGCTTGCTCACCTGCCACTCACCTCCTGCTGTGTGAGTTTCACGGAAGACAATTTTTCCCTGGACTGGTGGTGGGGGAGGAGGAGCAGCAGAGCCCCCAGTTCCTAACAGGCTGCGGACTGGCACTGGTCCACTGCCCAGGGGTTGGAGACCACAGTTCTATAGGACCTGAGCTAAGATCTAATGTGATGTTCTGCTTCCAAGTAAAGATGGGACTTGGAGTTTCCTCCTCTGCACTATGAGCTATTCCAAACATGCCCTCATTTTCTTCACAAACTCTTGGCAATGTTTCAGTATACTGATCTTAGATCACATGCCCTGTAAGAATTCTTATACAATGTGTGCTCGCTCTTCTTCAGATATTTGTAAATGGAGTCATTCATCATGCCATCTAGTTCTGGAATTTTCTTTGTAGAAAACAATTAAGTTACATATTAATTTAAAATTAATTCATATAAAAAGGTGGAGATGGGTAGACCCTAGGCTATTTTCTGGGACCCTGCAATGGCTATGGGGAGAGAGTGGGTGTGCTGATTTTTCTGTCCATTCATTCCATTTTGGTCCAATGTAATCTAGCTGCAGTGACATTAGGGAAAGGCAGGCTAGAAAGGAAACATCCAAAACAAGATACAGAGAATATGAGGTATGCCATGTCCCTGAATAACCTCACATACCACACTTCGGAACTGCCAGGCCCAGCCCTTTTCACAAAAGTGGAGACAGAATGCCCAAAGCCACATTTTTATGCTCTGCTACGGAAGCTTCCCTAGTGATCTCACAATCAGCCTGTGATTGTCTTAACCACTCTGAGTGACCTTATATAAACCTAGGAAATGATGGGAAGCCCCTCCATCCTAGTCAGGAAGCTGGTATAGGTAGAATTAGCGGTGACCTAGGTGGGGTGATAGGCAAGGCACCACAAGGAGCTTGAGAGTATTCTCCTCACAGATCTATTTCAAATAATAACAAGAACTAACATGTGTTGAGTGCTTACCATGTGCCAGGTATTAATACTATGCTAACTTTGTACATATATTACCTTATTTGTCACAATACTACCAGATAGACACTACTATTGTTCTGTTTCACAGACGAGAAAACTAAGGCAGAGTGAGTTTAGATAACTACCTAAGATTACTCAGCTGGCACAATGGATGTGGCCAGGATTCAAACCCAGCTCTTCTGACTAGCAGGGAAGGAGCGTTCATCCGTTAGGCTGGGCTGCCTCCTCTGCATTGTATTGCTGTGAAAGTCCTGTTCCCAGACTGGTGCAGCTGCTTTTTGTTTCTCTGACTTTAATCTGGTTTTCTCCTTCTCTGAAACACTTCATCATTTTTGAAGTCCCAGCACAGGGAACACTTGCTCTTTGAAGGCTGATGGATTTCCCAGTGTCTGGACTTTGCCCCAAACACAGCCCCAAACTCTCCACTTCTCTGAGCATCACCAACTCAAGGCTTTGTGTATAGAAATATTTATAGAAGGTTTGGGGCCGTGAAGCAGTGTGTGAGTGTGTGTAGGAGTGGGGATGAGTATTGCAGCACAGCAAAAACCTTAAATTGAATATTAGCCACACCTGTCCTTAAAAGTGTCTTAGCATTGCGGGATCAAATGATAGTTCTATTTTTATTTCTTTGAGTTATCTCCATATTACTTTCCATAGAGTTTGTGTTAGTTTGCAGTCCCACCAGCAGTGTATGAGTGTGCCTACCTCTCTGCATCCACAACTGGGTATTTAGTCAAAGGAAAAAAAGACATTCTATAAAAAAGACACCTGCACTCGGATGTGTATAGCAGCACAATTCACAACTGCAAAGATGTGGAAACAACCCAAGTGCCCATCAATACATGAATGGATTAATAAAATGTGGTATATGTATACCATGGAGTTCTACTCAGCCATAAAAAAAAATAGTGAACTAATACCTCTTGTATTAACCTGGTTGGAACTGGAGCCCATTCTTCTAAGTGAAGTATTGCAAGAATGGAAAAACAAACACCACATGTACTCACCATTAAATTGGAACTAATCGATCAACATTTATGTGCACATATGGAAATAACATTCACTGGAAATCAAGCAGGTGGGAGGGGGGAGGAGGGGATGGATAAATTCACACCTAACAGGTACAACCCACACTATCTGGGGGATGGGCACACTTTGACTCAAATGGTACAAAAGCAATTTACGTAACCAAAACATTTGTACTCCCGTAAGATTCTGAAATAAATAAAAAGCTAAAAATAAAAAAAAAAAGTGTCTTGGCCATTCCTGGAGATTCCTCCACACAGAGCTCAGAGAATTTTCTGTAACTATCCTCCACTCTGCATCTACCTGGTAAATATTGTTTCTTTCCTCCAAGCGGGAATGCCACATGGAAACTCAAAACCTGTCCTTCTTCATTGCGTGAAGCAATGTGGTTACTGTGTCTAACTCCTGGCTCATCTCAGGGCTACTTTTCTTCAACCAAATGGCCCATCCACATACTAAACAAAGACAGTTTGCCTAGCCCTTAAGAGGAAATCTGTTTTTGGTTTTTAAAGCAACTTTTATTTTTCTCCCACTATAGATGAATGAATAGAAGTAGACATGATTGACGGAATGTGTAACCAGGTAGAAATTTTTATTTATTGAAAATTCTCCACAAGGTTTTCTTGCAGAAAAGCAGTCAGAATGAGAGAACTGGACTATTGCAGGCTGTTTGAAGGGCTTCCGTCTGTGAGGAGGGAGTGGGGATTGGGTCTGGGGCTTTCAGAGGGATCTGACATGGCTGGTGGGTGAGAGCAGAATTCTAAGGGGCCACATCCTGTGGAAAGGTCATTATAGACCAGGAGAGGTGGAAAAGCCATGCCTGTGAGTGCAGAGTATCTGGAGAGCTGAGAAAGGGGGAAGGGAAGTCAGGGAACAAACTGTTGTGGAGAAGATTGGCGAGAAGAGGAGAGAGTTTTTAATTTTAGTAGTGTCTCCATGGGTCATAAATTACATTTCCTTTAATATTATTCAAGTGAACAGAGGCTGGAATTATATTTAATTGCTTTTATTTGCTACTACAGTGTATATGTGTGTGTTTTAATGCACCACAGTCTGGAAACTGGATCCCCTTGGACTAAACGACTTGTTTAGTTTACAAAGGAAATGGTAGTCAGAGAACCTGAGTACAAATCCAATGTGTATCCTTTGTAGGCCTTATAATTTTGTGCAAATTGCCTCACTTCTCTGTCACATTTGTAAAGTATGTCTGAATGAGCCACTGTGCTAGGTATAGATTGTCAATAAAGGTCCTGACACATGGGGTCAGTTTGGAAGAAAACTACCTCTCAGATACCTGCCCGGAGGTATCAGGCGATTTCTTATCTGTGCATATGTGTGTATGTATATGACTTCTCCAAGCCCAGAAGTTCTGGTCCTTGACTCTGAATTCTGAAAGAGTAGCTAATTGATTATGTAGTGCTCCGGGATGTGTCCATCTCCCATTCCAGCTCATGGAGGATGGACATAGAAAAAAGAATGACAATTAGTTAATTCATAATGACAATGGTAACAAATAGAATATCCTATCTTACTCTGAGAATAGTATTGTCTTCTGCAGATAAATCGATATGTAAAGTTGACTTATGATGGGATTTATGATGTACATATGGGGTACAGAGTGTGGATCAAATATCTAATTCTGTCAGGCTAAGATAGCTAAATGCTTGGGTCTACCTTAGGGATATACCAGCCATCAAAATTCAGTGGCTAGAGCCCTTGGTGCCTTTATGGAATATTGGTAAATAATATTTACCCATCGACTTTCATTTTTCTATGTCACAGAGAGATTAACCCTCTTTCTGATGATCACAATTTTCTTTTGAAAAAAAAAGAAACATAATTCATTTTAAAATAATGTCAATTACATGCTAATGGAATGGGTGTGTGTGTTGGATACCGCATACCTTCTCAAACCTTGGAATCAGACTGGACACTGCCACTCTCATTTCCTGTTCCACAGTGATTTTCACGAAGTAATTGCTTTTTATCAGAGCAACTACCAAAAACCCAGCTTTGCAAAGATATGACATCATCCAAAGGAATGTAGCCCAATCTAATGTTGAAAGTGTGAATCACCTGGAACTAGTAATTCAAATGATTTCTGATAAACTTCTGGTTCCTTCCAAAATTTAAAATATCCTGTTGTACGCACATGAGTTTGCTATGCTTCCCCAGGGTGTCATTGCACACAGTCTGGGAACTGTATCACATTCTTTTTTGAAATACTGTGAAAATTATTGATTAGATTTTAGCTAAGTTCTTCTTTCTTCTTCTGTAGTTTTGCCTTTAAATTGCTTTTACCATCTCTATCAATTCTATGTCATTTTCAGGATTCCCTTTATTTCCAAGTTGGGAATAGAGGCACAGACTGTCACACCAGTGGAAATAAAAGGGCACAGAGTGTCTGGATTCAGGAGATCCAAGACGCACAGCTTCGGGGCCTACACAGGGAGAGCAGAGCCATATATGGTGGTGGCAGTTGGGGGCCTGGGGTTGGATATGTAATGGTTTATTAGAGGAGGCAGCGTTGAAACTGTGCAATCAGCTACTGATTCATCAGTTCCTCACTGATGAATCTTTATTTGTCTTGCTTTGGGAGCTGGCACAGAACAGGCACAGCAAAGGTAGGTAAGGCCTTAAATACAAGCACTGTCTACTTAGTTCATCCTGGGGGTGGGATGGGGCCAGGATATTACAGAGTTCACACTCAGTTGATCAAAGACCATGACTGAAGGACAAGTGTGAAAAGTAGGGAGGGATCTGTGGCCTCTTTCACTCACTTGCTTACCCTTTTCCATCAGCACAGACCAGAGCTCGACATATATAGTAAGTTCTCACTTAGCGTGATTGATAGGTTCTTGGAAATTGTAACTGTAAGTGAAACAATGTATGACAAAACCCATTTACCACAGGCTAATGGAAATAAACCAGAGATAAGTTCCTAGGGCATATTTCTGGTCACAAAATCATCACCAAATTTCTATATAAAGATCGAAACATTTCTAATGTTAAACATTCAAATAAATACAAGCTATATATACATTTAAGAAACGTTAATAGGCTGGGCACGGCAACTCATGCCTGTAATCCTAGCACTCTGGGAGGCCAAGGCAGGAGGACCGTTTGAGCTGAGGAGTTCGAGACCAGCCTGAGCAAGAGCAAGACCCCATCTCTACTAAAAAAATATAGAAAGAAATTAGCTGGACAACTAAAAATATATATAGAAAAAATTAGCCGGGCACGGTGGTGCATGCCTGTAGTCCCAGCTACTCGGGAGGCTGAGGCAGGAGGATCGCTTGAGCCCAGGAGTTTGAAGTTGCTGTGAGCTAGGCTAATACCCCAGCACTTTAGCCTGGGCAACAGAGTGAGACTATGTATCAAAAAAAAAAAAAAGAAAAAGAAAAAAAAGAAAAAGAAAAATTAATAAAAACAAGTACGATAATTATTTACCCAATTATTCCAGTTCATGGTCGTGGGTGGCCAGAGCCTCTCCTGGCAGCTCAGGGCCACGGTGGGAACCCAGCCTGGACAGGACACCATCCCACCGAAGAGCGCACTCACACACACATCCATACTCATTCGGATGGAGACCACGTAGACACGCCAGTGAGCCTCATGTGCACAGCTGTGATGCGGGAGGAAACTGGAGCACTCGGAGAAAACCCACACAGACATGAGGAGAAGGTGTAAACCCCACACAGTGGTCCCAGCCAGAATTGATTCCTTTTTTCTCATCAACATTATAACAAAACAACATCGAACAAGATGATGTTATTCAAGAATCTGCTGTCTAAATGCTTTTCTTTAACCACTGTCTTTTGCATTAATTTTCCCTCTTTGTTGGGTCATTCACATTAGTAGGCAATCATGCTAGTTTCCCATCTTAAAACTAACTTCTCTTTTGAATCCGCTTTTTCCTTTAGTTATGGCTCCATTTAATTTTCTTTTAATTCCCAAAGTTCTCAAAATATCGTCTTCACCTTTCCCTGAATAACCATCAAACTACAATCCAATGTGAATTATGTCTTTTCTTAATCTTACAGCAGTGTTTGGCCCAGGTGATCACTCCTTCCTTGAAATGCTTAGTTAAGTTAAAGTCTTAACCTAGATTCTAGGTTATGATGATCTCGTGCTCTACCTTATACCTCACCAGCCAAATTCTCCTGGATCCACACTCAGCCTGTTCCCAAGGTGTCCACGGTTGGGTCAATAAAATCTCCGGAGGACCTAAGAAAATAAACAAGAATGAAAAGAGCCAGCTTTCTTATGTTCTTTGATTGCTTATTTCCCCAAATTAAATATAAGTTTCAAGCATGCAGAGACCATGTTTTACTTGTTCTTCTCTGTACCTTAGCCCCTAAGCTCTGTGCTCAGGGCACTACAGGCACTTGAGAAATACTGTTGAGGAAATGAACGTGTGGCCTTCTCAAGTAATTGCATTCTGTCCTTGAAGCAAAACACCAGAAGAGTTTCCCCACCAAGAATCCCTTGGAATCTTTTATCGCTCTTTTCTTTGCCTGGTGTATTTGTTTGCTGGTCTGGAGATGACAGTCTTGGTCCCTTTCGTGTTTTAGTGATTGCTACTGGATTACAATTTAAAGTTTTGGGCCAGATGCTCATTTTAAGCAGCCCCAATAATACATATTTGATGTCACATTAACTTGTTCCACTTGTGGTTGTAGTGGCAAGAGTTTTTCTGCTGCAGCCTGCCTTCTGAATATGAATAAGGTGTCTGCACTTTTATTAACTTATAGCAGAGTTATGTTTAACCACAAGAGGAAAGAAACACACCAATTATTCTCTTGTGCAATTTTAAGCAAGTATGAATAGAAAACAGCTTTGTGGCATGAGTGACTTGAATCCCTGAATTGGTCTCTGCACACAATGTTTGAAAGAAAGTCATAACTATGTATTCATTAGAGGGACTATAAAATAGCAGGGTGTTAAATTTGCAACCAACGGGCTTTGCTATCAGTGATGCAGGGTTTATTATCTACTAGTTCATAGCTGGTCTTATTAATTTGGAAGCTTTTTGCAGAAAGAGAAATGGATTCCATTTCTAAAACTTGCAATTATGAATCCTGTCAATGCTTTTAGCCATCCAGATATTTATTTATACATGTCACTCAATGGGGCAATTTGCAATTCTGGATAGATTGTGTGGCTTAAAGCAGAGTACTTGTTCTCTGCAGTTCAGTCTTTCTCTTCTCAAAAAATAGGACAACCATAGGCTTATCCATCTGCTTCTTTGTTAAA
>RJWJ010037330.1:0-15592 GCA_004363605.1 Indri indri | reverse complement strand
TAACTTCATGTGGAAAAATGAGCATTCAAGAATAGCTGCGGGTAGGGCAGTGAGGGAAAACTAGCCCTTTTAGATAGTACCACAAATCTTTGGTAATTAAAAACGTGTAGTGTTGGTACATGAAACAGACAAACAGATCAATGGAATAGAATAGAATATCCAGAAATACATGCAAGTACATGTGGAATTTTAGCGTGTGACAAAGGAGACATCTCAGATCACTGGGGCAAAAATGGACTTTTTCAATAAATTGTGCTAGAACGACTGGTTAGCCACTCGAAAAAAGATAAAATTAGATCCATACTTCATGCCATATATAAAAATAAATTCCAAATGGATCAGGGATTTAGTTTTAACATGTCTAGCTTCATTAAAAAGCTCATTAGTATTTTTCGTTGGGATTGCATTGAATTTATAAATTTATAAATTTGTTTGTGTGTGTATACATACATGTCCATGTTGAGAAAGTGGTGATCAATTTCTATTGTCTTGAGTGTGTTTCTTAGGAAAGGCTGATGAATGCCATTGAAGGCATTTTCAGCACCTATGGAAAAGGTCTTGTAATATTTTCCCCTATATTTCTTAACATGGTGCATCTGGGTTTGGATTTTCAAATACTGGATTCCAGGAATTTGTGGTCAAATTGAATTTGTATTCCTGGGATAAATCACACTCAGTCATGGTGTATCATTTTCTTAATGTGGTATTGAATTCTTTCCACAAATATTTTATAGAGAATATTTAAATAAATATTCATAAATGATGATAAGTATATAATTTTCTTATTTGTACTGTCTTTATCAAGTTTTGGAATCAATGTTATACTTGCTTCATAAAAATAATTATAACAAGTAAAAAAGAAAAAAGAAAAATGCCAAATGTTCTCCCTAAATTTCTTTTTCTCTTTCTAGAATGATTAATAAAGGGATGTTGGACTTCTTGGATTGCCTCTTTATGTCTGAAATGTATCTCACATTTTCTATTCTCTCATTCCTTTTCTTGGCAGACTGTTCTAATTTTAGGTTCTTACTCCATGCAATATCTCCTCTTGTCTCTCTCCTTTCGCCAGATCATCCACTTATCCTGGGTTTACTTATTCTGTTTATTCATCTTGGTCTTTGTCATTAATGATGTTGATCTTCGGACACTTGGAGATCCTTGGCCGTCATTCCCGTTTGCAGAGAAAGGACAGGGTTCCTTGACAAAGGAGGTTGATCTGAATTCTTCGTACGTTGGTTGGTTTATTTCCTTTTGGCCAACTTTTCCCCATTGTGACTCTGCAAATATGAACAACAGAATACGCTGCAGCCTTCACTGGAAATGCATGGGTATGTCGCAGGCAGGCAGGCTGGGGCCTGCCAGGGGCCACCGAAAAGAGGGTTTTACACCAAGGTTGTGAGATTGTGACTCCAGGCTAGTTTGATCACAGAGCTTCATCAGTTATAACTTTAAAATTTACACACAGCCTCAGCATATGTGTATTATTTATTTATACATTACATGTACAACTGTACTAGTTTATTATGTATGTTATAAAAATACACAAATAGAAGTTATAAACAGATTTGCCAAAGATTCAATAAATACGATTGAATATTTATTCAATAAATATTCAATTAAATATGATTGAATATATATGTATAATATAAAATCGTTTTCTTTGCTACCTATAATACATGATCACAGCAAAGGAACTGAATGTATCGAATCTGACGTGATTGTTATTATTCTTACTCAATAGTAAGTACTGGTTCTGCCATTTTGTTGTGGGGAATATTTCTCGTATTGTTAGTATCATCTTCAATCTGCGGTTTCTTTGAATAACATTTTTGAAGCCACTTGCCCACTTAGCGAAGGTTTCAGGAGCTTAAACGAGATAGTATAATCCATGTGTCCACCCAACCAGCCCATGTGCCAACATGGGAGGGAATCAGATCCCATCTAGGCTTGAACATGCTAAGGGGTTTGGATTTTATGACGACTGAGATGGGAAGTCAGCAGAAGGTCTTGGGCAAAGAAGCTACGTGCTTAACTTTCTAAAAAGTTCACTGTGGCTGGGCACAGTGGCTCACACCTGTAATCCCAGCACTTTGGGAGGTTAAGGTGGGAGGATCACTTGAGGCCAGGAGTTTGATATCTGCCTGGACAACATAGCAAGACCCCACCTCTACAATTTTTTTTTTTTTTAATTAGCCAGGAGTCCCAGCTACTTGGGAGGCTGAGGTGGGAGGATCACTTGAGCCCAGGGGTTTGAGGCTGTGGTGAGCTATAATGGCACGACCACACTCCAGCCTGGGCAACAGAGTGAGACCACATCTCTTTAAAAAAAAGGAAAAGTTCACTGTGATTGTTCTGCAGAAAAGTACACTTGCGAGCAAGTATGGAAAATGGAAAAAGGAAGCCAGGTGCCATCCTAAGATACACATTCTTTTCACATTTTAAGTTCTCTAAAATCAATGTGCCTCTATATCTGAAGGCTCACAGTCACTCTCAGTGAGTGGCACACATGGCCTAGTTGTCCTGTCCCGAAAACACTGAGATGTTAAAAGTGCCTGCAGCAAAACTTTCAGGACAGGTGTCAATAGCGTATAAGAAAATTCTGACAACACGACAGTGGAGTACTCTCTCAAGGCATAAGTAGCAAAGGATTGAGGGCAAAGGGAGGGGATGAAATGAAGCAGAGGTGTGTGATAGCATGTCCAAGCAGGAGTCAAAAATGGGCAAACTCAGATAGCTTTTTTGCAGAAATTGACAACCTGATCTTAAAATTCATACGAAAGTGCAAAGGGACCCAAAATATATAAACAACCTTGAAAAAGAACAAAGTTGTAGGACTCACAGCTCCTGATTTCAAAACTTACTACAGTGTTGGAGTAGTATGTTTTGCCGGTAAGTGATACTGACAGATAGACAGATCAATGGAATAGAATTGAGATCCCCCAGGTGAATCTAAAGATCTAAAATGTAAATATTTACAGTCAATTGATTTTAGACAAAGATGTCCAAAAAAAATCTCAATGAGAAAAGTATAGTCTTTTCAACAAATAGTACTGGGAAAATTATATATCACATGAAAAAAAGATAAATTTGGTCAACTAGCTAACATTATATACAAAAATAAACTCAAATGGATCAAAGATCCAAATGTAAGAACCAAAACTCAAAACTCTTAGAATGAAGCATAGAAGAAAATCTTCATGATCTCGGGCTCAGCAATGCTTTCTTAGACATGACACCAAAAGCATAAGCAAACCAAAGAAAAAAATAGATAATTTGGCCTTCGTTGAAATTAAAAACTTTTGTGCTATAAATAGTACCATCGATAAAGTGAAAGTACAGCTCGTGGAATGGGAGAAATTTTTTGTAAACCATATATCTGATAAGAGACTTGTATCCAGAATAAACAACAAACTCTTACCACTCGGTAATAAAAAACAACCTAATTTAAAAAAATGGGCAAAGGATATAAACAGATATTTCTTCAAAGAAGAGATACTAATGGCCAATAAGTATGCAAAAAGATGGTCAACATCATTAGTCATCAGGGAAATGCAGAGATCAAAATCACAATGAGGCACTACTTCACACCCACTAGGATGTTTACAATGCAAAATATACAAGTATTGGCTGGGATGTGGAGAAATCAGATCTCTCATAAATTGTGGGTGGGAATGTAAAATGGTGCAGCTACTTTGGCAAACAATCTGGCAATGCCTCAAAATACTAACCATGGAGTTATCATATCATCCAGTGATTACACTCCTCATTTTACACCCAAGAGGAATGAAAATATATGTCTACACAGACCTGTAGTTGAATGTTCATGGCAGCATTATTCTTAACAGCCAAAAAGTGTGAACAACCCCCATGTCTATCAACTGGTGAATGGATAAACTAAACATGACATATTCATGTAATGGAACACTATTCAGAAATAAAAAGGATCGAAGTAATGATACACACTATAACATGGGCGAAGCTCAAAAATACTACGCTCAATGAAAAAGCCAGACACATAAAGAATACATATTTATTTTACAGTTCTATTTATATTGGATGTCCAGCAAAGGCAAATCTATAGCGACAGAAAGTAAATTAGAGGTTCCTAGGGCCAAGTGTGGAAATGAAGGGAGATTGCAAATTGGTACGGGGTTTCTTTTTGGGGTGATGGGAATGTTCTAAAATTAGATTGTGGCAATGGTTGCATAGTTCGGTAAATGTACTAAAACTCATCGAATTGTGGACTTAAAATGAGAGAATTTTATGGCATATAAGTTAAATCTCAATAAAGCTGTTTTTAAGAAGTGGACTGGGATCAACAACTAAAGGACATGGGAAGCACTAAGCGGGGGCGGGGGGAAGGCATGCCTTTAACCCGCACTTGGGTGAGGCAAAGACATAAAGTGTAACTGTAATGTTTGTACCCTCACCATACCCTGGAATAAAATAAATAAATAAATAAATAAATAAAAAGTCTTCCATAAAAAAAAAAAAGAAGAAGTGGACTGGCTCTGTAACTGCGAAGGCAGCTGAAGCACCCAGCATCAGTGGCCCTTATCCTTCTACGAGTTATGGCGAAGAGTGCTGCGTCACCTACATTCTTAATGGTTCACAAAATTGGGTAAAAAACATGCACATCAATGACTCTGAGTGAAAAGGGAATTCAGTAGAGTGAACTATGGATGTGAAAAAATATTAGCCACACCTTAATCCAGTGGCTCTCAAAGTGTGGTCCCAGACTAGCAGCATGTGTATCAGCTGGGAGTTTCTAAAAAATGCAAATTCTTGGGCCACACTGAATCAGACCTAAATCAGAAACTCTGGGGGCGGGGCCCAACAATCTGTGTTTTAACAAACCATGCAGGTGATTGTGATGCACGCTCACGTTTGATAATCAGTGACGTATTCAATTATTCCACTTATATTTTTCTTCTCATGTATGTGTGAGAATGAAATAGAATTTTAAAAATCTATATCTAAAAACTGTAATAACTCTTTGCAAAAGTATAAAAATAAGAATTCTAAGTCCTGAGAAAGCCCTATGACATCTCTAATATTTTTCTTTTTCTTTCTTTTTTTTTTTTTTTTTTTTTTTGAGACAGGTTCTTGCTCTGTGGCCCAGGCTGGAGCACTACGGTGGCGTAATCATAGCTCACTGCAGCCCTGAACTCCTGAGCTCAAGTGAGCCTCCTGCCTCAGCCCCGCAAGTAGCTGGGACTATAAGCACGCACCACCACACTCGGCTAATTTTTTAAAATTTTCTTCGTAGAGATGGGGGTCTCACTATGTTGCCCAGGGTGGTCTCCTCCTGCCTCGACCCCCCAAAGTGTTAGGATTACAGGCAGGAGCCACAGCGCCTCGCCGTGATGTCATTAAATTAATGCTACCTGAGGGGATGGTAGATCTGACCACCAGTGAAGTCTTGGGCTGGCGAAACCCACAGGCAGGCTATTGCGGTTGGCAGGCATGAGGGGCAGGGCTGAGCAGAAGGGCTGGCAGGCCATTGTGCCGCTCATCCACAAACGGACCTTCAAGTGGCACTGGGATTTGCTCACCACCTGCACTCTGGGCTTGGGACTTCTGTGGGGCCCAGTGAGCAGAAGGGCTCCCTGGCCCAGCATCTCCCAGACCAAGGCTGAGAAATCCCACAGCGGTTCCTCAACATGTCTGATCAGCTAAGGCTTCTCTCCACCCCTGCTCCCCTACCCAGTGTCTGCATCTCCTCGTACTTCTTTACTCTCATTTCCAGAAAAATTAAGTGACAGGAAAGGCAAACATGAGCTCAGTCTACCATCTTGAACAAGAAAGCCTTATACTTTTCAAGAATAAATGGTTGTGATCCTATACAAACTCTTTCAAAGAAAAGGAGGGGGGAAAAAAAGCTAGAAGCCTGATATCAAAATCTGAATGAAAGTATGCAGAAAGAAGGAAAACTCTACCCAAACCCCACTGAAAAATGCAGAATAAAAAATACCGGCAAACCAAATCAACAATACGTGAAAAGAATCATGGCCACCTAGAGTTTATCCCAGGAACGCAAGACAGTTGAATATTAAGATGTCTAATTTTATGAAATGAGACAAAACTTAGGTCCAATAAAAAAAATTCATATCACAATTGCAAAAGAAGCTTTGAAAGACCTATGCTACTTAATAGTTTCTCTTGATAAAATCTAACAACTAGAACTAAAAGAATTCTTCTCCAGCATGATAAAGATTTTACATCTTAATCCGACAGCCAACGGTATAAATTACAGTAGAGAACACTTTTGACCGGAGCATTTCCACAAACTCAAGAATTAATACAAGTGTGCCAGCAAGCATATGATTACTATTTTACAGGGTTGCGGAAATTCTGACTGATGCAAAAGATTTGAAACAGACATGAAATACATAACAATCGGAGTAAATAAAATAGTAAGTATACACACGTATTATCAAATACCTACAAAAATCCAAGGGTGTCAAAAACAAACTCTGAAAATTAACAAGAAAATTCAGTAAAGGGGGATGCACTTGTAAATTTCATAGCTTTTCCATTTAGAAGAAATAAAGGGTGAGGAGAGAATCTATTTAAAACGACAACAAGAAAATATGTAAAATAAAACAAAAAGAAATTTCTCTGAGATAGTGAAGAGCATTGAGGTTGAACACTTTTTAAATTTTTATTTATTTGTTTGTTTGTTTATTTATGAGACAGGGTCTTGCTCTGTCTCCCAGGCTGGAGCACAGTTGTGCAATCATAGCTCACTGCAGCCTCGAACTCCTGGGCTCCGGTGATAGTGATCCACCTGCCTCAGCCTCCCATGTCACTGGACTACAGATGCACCACCACATACCACCAGGCTAATTTGTTTTCTATTTTTTGTAGAGATGGGGTCTTGCTATGTTGCCCAGGCTGATCTCAAACTCCTGGGCTCAAGTGAGCCTCCTGTCTCAGCTTCCTGAGTAGCTGGAATGACAGGCTGAATATATTTTTGATGTTGAATTGTGTTTAAAGGTTTTACTTTTACTAAAAAAAAAAGTGTTATACGTACTGTTTAAAAAGTCAAATGGTTTTACAAGGTCCCACCTCATCCTCTATTCCCCATCACATGACGACTTCTTGGCTTTTTCAGTTTTAGGTGTTTTTGGGGATTTCCCACCATGGAATCTGATTATTTGCTTTTCATGCCCCACCCCACCCCCATGCTCTCAATGCAGTTGTATCACAATTGGGGTTAAATCACCATTCCCTTTGCACAGATATTCCCCACCATAGATTATGAATCCTTTTCCATATAGAAACAACTTCTGTTTCCCCTGGACTTAACAAATTGCTTGATTTTTTTTTCGTTGCACTTTTTTTTAAATTAATAGACTTTATTTTTTAGAGAACTTTTAGGTTTTTGGAAAAACTGAGTGGAAAGTACAGAGAGTTCCCGTATGGTACTCTTCTTCCCACCCTGCCCTCCCCATACACACGCAGTTCCCTCTCTTATTAACAACTTGCATTACTGTGGTACATTTGTTACATTGATGAGCAAATATTAATACTTTATTATTCACTAACTTCCATAGTTTACATTAGGGTCCATTCTTGGTGCTGTGCATTCTATGGGGTGGGACAATTGTATAAGGACATGTATCTACTATTGCAGCAACAGGCGCATGCGAATAGTTTCACACCCTACATACCCCCTGTGCTCTATTTCATCCTTTCCCCGCCTCCCCTTGAACTCCTGGAAACCACTGATCTTTTTCTTGACTCATTGCACTTTCTTATCTGCTTAGCACTGATTCAAAACTAAACGCTCCTTTAATTGTCTAAAACTCCTCTCACATTGTGGTGTAACAGATATATACCAATTTCACATTCCTGAAAAAAGATTAATGGCCAATAAACATATGAAAAAATGCTCTTTGTCTCTAATCATCAGGAAATGCAAATCAAACCCACAATGAGACATTATCTAACTCCAGTGAGAATGGCTTTTATCAAAAAGTCCTAAAACAACAGATGCTGGCGTGGATGTGGAGGGAAAAGAACACTTACATACTGTTGGCGGGACTGCAAACTAGTACAACCTCTATGGAAAGTAGTATGGAGATACCGCAAAGAACTAAAAGTAGAACTACCATTTGATCCAGCAATCCCAATATTGCATATTTACCCAAAAGAAAAAAAGACATTTTATTAAAAAGACACCTGCACTCAAATGTTTATAGCAGCACAATTCACAATTGCAAAGATGTGGAAACAATCCAAGTGCCCATCAATACATGAGTGGATTAATAAAATGTGGTATATGTATACCATGGAGTATTATTCAGCCATAAAAAAAATGGTAAACTAATACCTTCTATAACAACCTGGATAGAACTGGAGACCATACTCCTAAGTGAAATATCACAAGAATGGAAAAACAAACACCACCTGTACTCACTATTAAATTGGAACTAAATGATCAACACGCATGTGCACATATGGTAGCAAAATTCAATGGAAATCAAGCAGGTGGGAGGTGGGAGGAGGGGAAGGGTGAATTTGCACCTAACGGGTACAATGCACACTATCTGGGTGATGGGCACACTTAAAACTTTGACCCAAAGTGTACAAAAGAAATTCATGTAACCAAAACATTTGTATCCCCATAATATTCTGAAATTAAAAAAAAAAAAGTCAAGAAAAAGAAAAACTCTCTCCAAGTGTCTTGTGATCTGCTCCACTCAGGACGGGTTGCCCCTGGCCCATGGGTGCAGCCATCCATGTGGGATCTCTCAGCACCATCATTCTGGGCAGTTCCTCCACCTCTCCTGTGGGATCACCTATTTCCTGGACGCCATGTCGTCTTATTTCTTGGTTTTCTCCCTCATGTTGTTGGACTGCATTCCCTGGCAACACTACGAAAGGGGGCCCATGAGCTTACATTTAAAGAACCTTGCATACCTGAAATATCTTTATTCTCCCCTCACTTTAATTAGTTGCTTATGGAAAGCACGATTGCTATTTTACAGTGTTGTGGAAGTTCCGACCAGTGCAAAAGGACTTCATACAGACTCCAAATATATAACAACAGGAGTAGATAAAATAATAAATAGTGGCTCATATTATACATCTTAAAAACCCAATGGAATACTGTTTAGCCATTTAGAAAGAAGGGAATTCTGTCATTCATGGCAATGTGGATGAGCTTGGAGGACGTTAAGTGAAATTAGCCAGGTGCAGAAAGATAAATACCACACGTTCCCATAGGTGAGGGGTAAAAAAGTGATCTCACAGAAGGAAAGAGTAAAATAGTGGTTACTAGAGCCTGGGAAGGGTAGGGGGTTGGTATGGATAGGAAAGTACAGCCAGAGAGGAGGAATAATTCCTAGTGATTTATGCAGGGGTCCCCAACTGATGGTGAGTTGTATACTTATTTCATTATATCTTACAATGTAATAATAATAGAAATAAAGTACACAATAAATGTAATGCATTTGAATCATCCTGAAACCACTCCCCCCGCCTCACTCCCTGCCCATGGAAAAACTGTCTTCCATAAAGATAGTCCCTGGTGCCAAAAAGGTTGGGAATCACTGTTCTATAGCATTGCAGGTGACTATAATAACCAACAATTTATTGTATATTTATTGTATATTTTCAAATCACTTGAAAAGCAGATTTTTAATGTTCCCAACACAAAGAAATGATAAATGTTTGGGGTGATGGATACATCAGTTACCCCGATTTAAGGCTTACACCTTGTATACACGTATTGAAATATCACACTGTACCCTATAAAGTTATTGTGTATCAATTAGAAATTTTTTAAAAGTCCAAGTATATCAAAAATAAATCTCACTACAAAATTCTACGTTGGGAGTTGTTATAGACTTAAATTGTGTCCCCCAAAACTTTTTATTTTATTTTACTTTATTTATTTATTTATTTATTTATTGAGACAGAGTCTCACTCTTTTGCCTGGGGCGAGTGCCGTGCCATCAGCCTAGCTCACAGCAACCTCAAACTCCTGGGCTCAAGCAATCCTACTGTCTCAGCTTCCCGAGGAGCTGGGACTACAGGCATGCGCCACCATGCCCGGCTAATTTTTTCTGTATATATTTTTAGTTGTCCAGTTAATTTCTTTCTATTTTTGGTAGAGACGGGGTCTCGCTCTTGCTCAGGCTGGTCTCAAACTCCTGAGCTCAGGACGATCCGCCCGCCTCGACCTCCCAGAGTGCTAGGATTACAGGCGTGAGCCACCACGCCTGGCCCCCCCCAAACTTACATGTTGAAACCCTAGCCCCCCGTGTGACTGCATGTGGAGACAGGGCCTTTAAGGAGGTAATTAAGATTAAATGAGGTCATATAACAGTGAGGCCTAATCCAACAGGGCCTTGCCCTTATGAAAAGAGGAAGAGACACCACATCTCTTTCTCTTCTTCTCTCCTTTCCTCCTCCCTCTCTTTCCCTCTCTCTCCCTCTCTCTCCCTCCCTCTCTCTCCCTCTCTCTCTCCACACACTCGCAGAGAAAAGCCCACTGTCTGCAAGTCGAGGAGAGAAGCCTCAGGAGAAACCAACCCTGCTGGCACCCTGATCTCAGACTCCCAACATTTGGAACTGTGAGAAAATAGACGTTGTTTAAGCCACCTAGTCTGTGGTACCTTGCCATAGCAGCCTGAGCTGACTAACCCAGCAATCATGTTTAGTTTTCAAAGGCATCCTTCCGTTTGTTTCCCAGTAGCTAGTTTTGCCATAGAGAAATCCTCAGCCATTTTCTTTTCTCTGAAAACCTCTGGGATCTTATTTTTACTTTCAATGTTGCAAAATTTCGCAGCAAAAGGGTGGCCTTCCCTGTCCACCCATCTAAAATTTCCACCCCTTCCTGCCGCTCGAGGCTACCTTTCCTCTTCATTTTGTTTATTGTGATGATCGTTGTTCTGTGCTTTCCATGAGGGCAAGGACGTGGGTCTGCCCTGTTGGCCTCTGCGCCCTGCGGCTGGACGGACCTGCCACAGGGCGGTGCTCAGGAAGCCTCGCAGCCCATGCGCAGATGAAAGGTGATGGGGACCTATTTTCCTGTGTGTCTCCAGTTACAGAAAATGTTCTGGAATTGTCTGTATCATTATAGACGCCCTCGTGTTTCTCTGTGCTTTATCTCTGGAACTTCCATTATTTGGGTACTGGCGCTCTTCAAGTAGTCCTTGAATTTCATCTTTTCTCTCTTATTTTCCATCTCCTTTGGCTCTGCTTTATAATGTCTTCAATTTTATCTTCCAAGCATCCTATTAAGTTTATTTCTTCTATCATGGTTTTTAATTTTCCAGGAGTTCCTTTTTGTTCTCTGAGTGCTCCTTCACTTTTATTTAATAGCACGTCCTATTCTGTTCTTTTTTATGAATGTATCGTGTTCTCTTATTTCTCTGAGATTATGAATGGCTATTCTTTTTAACATTTCCTTTTCCCTGAATTATCTCTGTTTCCTCCTAGGTGCCTGCTGTCTGAGTCAGTCAGAATTTTTCATGTTAGAGCATTTTCTCAGCGATCTGATTCTCCTTGGTTTTCTACTCATGTTTAGAGGTTAGGGATTAAGAGACTGGCTGGGATCCATGAAACCTTAGACTGTGGCCTTGCATGGAAAGTGGTCCTACTGGGTCAGTGTGAGACAGGGAACTGGCAGGTACTGCTTTGGGTACGGCATTGCTGCAGACGATGTCTTGGGCACTGCTTTGGGCATTGCCTAACTGAGTCTGGAAGCTTCCAAAGTTTCAAATTGCCCTGATCAAAAGAGGACCTAGGCACAGCAAGTTCCAACCGGTTAGAACCAAGATGGTGGAGAAACACCCCCTGCCATGAAGATCCCTCCCCTGTTTAGCTTGTTGCTTAAGTAGAAAGACAACAGGAGCCAGGGGCCAGTTCTTCTCTGCAAGGGGCCAGTTCTCTTCTGCAGGGCCAGCCTCTACTCTGTCTGTGGAGTAGACTTTCTAGAGTTTCCACAAGGGGTGGGTTCTCTCCTGCAGGGAGAACTTGCATCTGCTCTGTCTGTGGAGTAGACTTTCTAACTTTCTCAAGTTTCTGAATAAGTCTCGCTTTCACTTTATTTTGTTGGCTGCCCCTGAATCCTTTCTTGTGCGAAGCCAAGAACCCCCTTGGACGTCAAGTGGCTCCCAGCATCAACTACCTTGAAAAATACCCGGGTGCAGGATCCTTGAGTCTGTTCCCTGGGCTGCTCAGGGTCACTGGCAGGAGGTTGCCTGCAATATCCAGACTTAGTAAAGGAAGAGGGCTGGGCGAGTCTCCACTATCAGAATATAAATGTTTGTTTTATTTCTATTTATTTATTTTGAGACAGGGTCTTTATCTCCCAGGATAGAGTGCAGTAGTGTCATTACAGCTCACTGCAACCTCAGACTCCTGGACTCAAGTGATCCTCCTGCCTCAACCTCCTGAGTAGCTGGGACTACAGGCACGTGCCACCACGCCAGCTAATTTTTCTATTTTTTGTAGTGACAGGGTCTCGCTCTTGCCCAGGCTGTAAATGTTTGTTTTATTTCAGTAGAGTTCACCAGCCTTCAGTTTGGCTAGTGTCCTCCACCCACCTCAACTCACACTCACTTTTCAGATAATAAATCTTAATCTGCTAGGGCGGAGGAAGGAAGTTTCGGGACACACAGGGTGGCAGTGGGGAGATGAGAATCCAATTGCTGTACACATTTTTAAAAATTACTATTTTGACATAACGTTAGATTTCATATTCAAGTTGTTAAAGTATAGTTTTAACAAATTATAATTGTATGTATTAATGGGGTACAAAGTGATACTATGCTAGATGTATACAGTGTTAACATATTATTAACATATGTAATACCTCAAATATTTATCTTATCCTCTTGTCTAAGTGAGACTTTGTATCCTTTGGCCAATCTCCCCCCACTCCCCTGCCTCTGGTAACCACCATTCTGCTCTCTGCTTCCAGATATTTGATTGTTTTAAATTCCACATATAAGTGAGAACAGGTGGTATTTTTCTTTCTATGCCTGGCTTATTTCACTTAGCTTAATATCCTCCAGGTTCGTCTATGTTGTAATAAAGGACAGAATTTCCTTCCTTTTTAAAGGCCAAATGATACTCCACTGTGTGTATATCCCACATTTTCTTTATCCATTCATCTGCTGATAAACACTTAGGTGGATTCCACATCTTGGCTATTGTGGACAAAGTTGCAATGAACATGGGCGTGCAGATGTCTCTTCAACATACTCATTTCAATTCCTTTGGATGTATACCCAGAAGTGGGATCGCTGGATCACATGATAATTCTATTTTTAGTTTTTTGAAAAACCTCTACACTGTTATCCATAATGGCTGTATTAATCTACATTTTCACCAACAGTGTGCAAGGGTTCCCTTTTCTCTAAGTCCTCACCAAGACTTTTTATATTTGATCTTTTTGATAGTAGCCATTCTAACAGGTGTGAGGTGATATCTCATTGTGGCTTTAATTTGCATTTCCCTAATGATTAGTGATATTGATATATCTGTTTGCCATTTGTATGTCTTCTTTTGAGAAACATCTAGTCAGTCCCTTTGCCCATTTTTTTAAATTGTGCTATTTGTTTTCTTGCTATTGAGTTGCTGAAGTTCCTTATATATTTTGGATAGTAACCCCTCAGCAGATGTATGACCTGCAAATATTTTCTCCCATTCCATAGGATGCTTCTTTACTCTGTTAATTATTTCCTTTACTGCGCAGAAGCTTTTTAGTTTGATGTCATCCATTTATCTATTTTTGTTTTTGTTGCTTGAGCTTTTGGGGTCAAATCCACAAATTCATTGCTCAGACCAATGTCAGATAGTTTTACCCCTATTGATATGGAACTTTAGATTATAGTTTTAAAATCTTTCACCTTTTCTGATATAAGCATTTATTGCTATAAATTTCCTTTTCTACTTTGGGTTAGCTGCATTTCACAAATATTAATGTGTCGGTTTTTAATTCAGTTCAAAAATACTTTCTGCTTTCTCTTTTAATGTCTTCTTTGACCCACAGATCATTCAGAAATGTGTTTAGTTTCCAAATATTTGAGGTTTTCCAGATATCTTTCTGTAGTTAATTTCTATTATAATTTCAGCTTAATCAGAGGCTATATTTTATATGATTTGCATCTTTTTGGACTTATTAAGACTTCTCAACTGGAATATGGTCTATCCTGAAAAAGATGTGTATTTTCGTTATTTGATGTGCTCTATAAATATCAATTAAATCAAGTTGATCGATAGTGTTAAGTTCTTCTATATCCTTACTCATTTTCTGTCTACTTGTTTTTTCAGTTATTGAGAGGATTGTTGAAATATTCAACTATAATTGTGACAATAGCTATTTCTGCTTGCATTGCTATTAGTTTTGCTTTATATTAGGTCATTAAATATGAAATGTCCAATTTTGAATCAAAAGTGTAGTTTATTATATCTCAAACAAGAAGCAGTACAATTAATCAAAGTATGCACCTAAACTACCTACACAATTTTGCCATCTTAATGGTAGCTTGCTTACGCCACCAGCGAAGAAGACTAGAGAGTGAGCAGCGATGAAATCGCAAAAGGCGTTTTCCACAGCTTGTTGAGAATTGAATATTTTTCCTTGCAAGAAGTGGTCCAAAGCCTGGAAGAAGTGGTAGTCAGTTGGTGCAAGGTCTGGTGAATATGGTGGATGACAGAGAGTTTCCAAGTCAGCGTCTGTAGTTTGAACAGCGTTGTTTGTGTGACATGTGGTCTAGTGTTGTCTTGCAAGAGGATTGGCCTGTCTCTAGTGACCAATCTCGGCTGCTTAATTGAATACATTCTCATCATTTCGTCCATTTGGTTGCAGTAGACATCTGCTGTAATCAACTGACCAGGTTTCATGAAGCTGTAGTGCATAATACCAGCGCCGGACCACTAAATAGACACCATTAGCTTTTTTTGATGAATATTCCATTTTGGACCATGTTTTGGCACTTCATCTTTACCCACCCATTGTGCCGAATGCTTGCGATTTTCATAAAGAGTCCGTTTTCATCACATGTAACAATATGGTATAGAAATGGCTTGCCTTTATGTCATGACAGCAAAGAAAGGCAAGCTTTGAGATGATTTCTCTTCTGACACTTGTACAATTCATGTAATACCCAGCTATCCAGCTTCTTTACCTTGCCCATTTGTTTCAAATGGTCCAATATTTTTGGAATAGTAATGTCAGACCTTGCTGCTAATTCACGTGTAGGTTCAGATGGATTTGCTTCCACTACAGCTTTCAGCTCATCATTATCCACCTTGGTCCCAGGTGCCCCATTGCCTGGTGTCCACAGTCTTGAAAGACATTATTTCATATATTTTGTCTGATATTTTGTGCAACGATTGGTTGTTTCAGGAAAGTGGGTAATTGCAGCCCCTGTTACTCCTTCCTGACTGATAGCGAAAGTCTGGAAGTCAGACACATACAAATTTAATACATGATAAAGGGAGCATCTCAAATCCATGATAGAGCATAACTATGACTTGAACGGTTTTAGAGAAAGCAGCAAAACATATGAGAAAATATCAAATTTGATCTTGATTTTATGCCAAACACCAAAATAAGCTATAGCTA
>RJWJ010037329.1:0-15584 GCA_004363605.1 Indri indri | reverse complement strand
ACAAAGTTCGAAAGGGGTAGGTTAACAGGAAGAAAAAAAAAAAAACACTCACATTGTCCCATCACCTTGTTTGAACAAATGAAATCACATCAAAGAGAATGATAAGGACATTACAGAGCAAATATTCCCTGAGAAAAAAAATTGTTGAATAGTCCTCTGTTTTTCTGTTGGTGGTGATTGTATGGGTTAGGATAAGAAGGAAATATTATTGGCTGGCTATGGCTTGAGTAAGCTTCTTGTATTTTTAGCTCCTGCTTAAACATTCACCACCATCTTCTCTAGTTCACCACTTAACTTCCTGACTCAGCCCCAAAAGATTATTTTTAGGACAGAATATTCCTAAATTATGGTGTCCAGGATAATCTTTCCAATTCTTCACACTTGAAACAGCTCTATAAAGAGATCATATTCTAACCTAGGTTCCTAAAGACACCTTATGATACTTAAAGCCACAAAAAAAGAAAAAAGAAAAAGAAACAGAAAATGGAGATGCAGGAGAGGCATTTTTCAGTGTCCAAAGGAAAATTAAATAATCTCCAGTTTTACTGTACTTAATATCTACTAAAGCTGTATACTTTGAAACCACTTAAGGTATCTTCTTATTTTGCTTACAGTTGTAAATAGTAGTTATGATTATATGTTTTATTAATTTTTGCTTTGTAATTGGAATTTAATGCTAATTTAAATAAAATGAAAAATAATACACCTAAAACAGTTTAAATTTTTACTTAAAAGAGTGACATGAGTGGTAGAGAAATCTACAAAGCAGATATTTTCAGAGTATTGCAGTAATTCTATAAAATTTGGCTATGAGATTCAGCAGACAAAATGGCTCCTTCTGAGTCTTGCTCTAATTTACTCTGTGACCTTGACCTTGAAAGCTTACTTGAGTTCTCTTGTTTCATAGTTTTCTCAATAAATTAAAAAGAAAAGAATAAATGGAAAAAGGATTACTAAGTCTTATCACTATATAACATTATGGAGGTCATTAAGAAATACGGTTAGAACTCATCATGCCTCCTACAAAAAAACTCCATGTAAAGACTTAGCATATCATTTTTTATCTATGGAATTTTCCCTTGTTGTTGTTTTGGGACTCTTTTGAGCATAGATCTCCATGATTGGCAATTTGCGTGGTACATGGGTGATTTCTGGAACCACTATACTTCCCATTTGTAAGTCAATATAAGTAAATGTGACCTTCAGGTCTTTAGAGATGAAAAGAGACAGGCTTAAAGTTAATTCACTATGTCACCTAACCTCTCTCTCCTTCAAGTAGAAAAAGGTATTGAATCTTCTATCTCAGTGAATTTAAATGTATGACAAATAAAGGACATTTTGCATAACACAAATGCATTTCAAATTGAGCTTTAATATTGGCAAATTCTGTAAAATACTATTATGTTTCAAAAACAAAAAGCCTTCTGACAAATAATAGTTTGAACATATAAAATTAATACATTTTCACACACACCAACTTGACTAAATGTGTATCATTACTAATCTGGTCTTTGGAATAAAATCCTGATCACATCAAGCAATAATGAGGCATGACATTTAATCCTCAACTATTCAAAAGTGCCTCAAAAATGAAACATGAGTGAGATCTTTGGCAAAATTATATATAAAGTAAAGGTGATATGAAGTATAAATAAGTGATTTATTTTTGCTGACCCAGTTTATTCCTTTCTTTTCTAATGTTTGCTAATCAAATTGCTACAGAATATGATCTTCTTTAGATATGCGAACATTAGCAATTTGGATAAATAGGAAGGATTAGTTAAGTTCCATGGAATATGCAGTATACAGCAATAAGCAGTTGATGGAATACTACCAGAAATACACATTATGACTATGTGCATAGGTAATAATGACTTTTAAAAATTTATCATGGCTTAACTAATTGCACATATTAGTACTTTTTACATAGAATCCCTAAATTGAATAAAGTAATACAGAACAATAATATGCATTGTAAGTACTTTCAACAGTATATATTAGGGACAAAATTTTTAAGACATAATAATAAAAATGATTATTTATTAAGCATGATTACACTATAACTGTTTAGATACATTGTCTTACTCTATGATTAGCACAAATCTATGGATTAGTTTTCACTATTTCTCTTTTGTACATGAGAAAACTGAGGATCAAAGAACTATGTTATTTTACCAAGATCATACAGCAAATTAGAAATTAATCCAGGATTTAAAATCAAATACATTTGCTCTAGATTATCTTTTTCCACTAAACCATACTCTCTATAAACTTATTTTTCTATTTATGAATCTTCTCATTAAATACAAAATGCATATGGATAATTATGAATTTCAGTCATCTGAAAGATAAAATACAGCCTGAGTTCAAATTCTGACTGTCTTACTATGTTATTCGACTTACCGTGTCATGATCTCTGTCATCTTCAGGCGTGCTACATAGGTACAGATATCCCAACTTCATCAGAAAATACAAGTAAATGTTTACATGAGTCACAATAGGGAGAATTGGCCAAATCTACACACGGTACACACAGTAATTACTTATCAAAATATTTCATGACCATGTTCTTGCTAACCCCCACCTCCAAATGATTCATTATTTGGTTTACATACATTTCTTCCCTCTTGGTCCATTTAAGAATAAAAATTATATATATATATATATATATATATATATATATTTGAATAATTTCTCAGAGAATAATTCAGAGGTAAATGTTTTCCAATAATAACTCAGAATTATTTTTAGATAACAGAGTACAGCTGAAGTTACTCATGCACAGAGAAGGTCAATCATGTAGTTTGTCTCATTGAACAAAAGCAAAACAAGGGTTTATAGGGCTTAAATCACAAAATACTTTGTGGAAATGGGTCTTGTTTTGTTTCATTTTGTTTTATTTTTCCTTTGAGTAAACTGATTGGCTGGAATTCATGAGGTAGGACAGTTTGCCCTTGGACAGACTGAGTTAGGGAAGGCAATTTCAGGGTGGTTGCTAAGAAAGCTTTAATTTCAGCTATGGAGTAAACATGGTATACTCTTTGACTAGAAATAATGGCTGCTATTGTCACTTGATGGTCCCCTTTATTTACTCAGTCTGGATCTGCACCATGACCCGTGTTATGCTTTGCCAAGGTATGTAGTTTTGAATAATAGCAGCATATCTAATAGCTTCCTTTCCTCCCCTCACAATGTAAACTGACATATTGTTTTTTTTTTTTTTTTAAGAAGGCAGGATTTCTTGAATTTGGATGCCAAGATTAATTGCCTAATTTAAGACACATTTAAGGCATGTCTATGAAGAGATTGTAAACCACATTATTAGTGGACATTTTATTGGCCCCAATTGATTTTGTCTTGTATTCAATACTACTGTATCCCACAGGCAAGCCCTGAAGAATAGCTCTGTGGTTAATATTTTCCCTAGAGATTACCTCTTGTTTTTATACACAAATCTTATAAAATGTACATATCTATTAATAAATACAACATGTTTCAGCTGGTTTTCATAAGCTTGTATAAAACAATGTAGTAGCAGACTCTTTAGTTAAACCCCAGATACAAATTGTAGAACATCAGAGTAATATGTACTTCTTAAATCACCAAGCATCAAAAAAGGGCTATGTTACTGGCTCTAGGAGAAGCCATATGCCATGTTACTGTCTGCAATGCAATGTTTATTAATGGCAATACTAACTGATGATCAGGAAGTGATTATGTAAGCATGCTACCTCCTAACATCATTAGGCTCTCTTTACCATTGTCTTAAATTCCCAGATTTGACTGCTTTCTAATAGACACTTAGCTGAGTCACTTTGGAGCAGAACCATAATCCAAAGTTGGGATTTTTTAACACTTATTACCCTTTGAAGAAACAAAGCACCCCTGAGAAACCCGGGGGAAAACATATTCCCCTGGGTGATACCAACAGTAGAATTGCTTGGTAAATCCTATTTCAGCAGACTAAGGGGTCTTTTGCTTTTCCACGTGACAATGTTTTATCCAGCTCTGAACACATGGAACTTTCAAACTATCCTAAAGAAAGCATGACACTAGCTAGGCCCTTTAATTCTCATAGGATAATGTATAAAATTGCATTAAGAGAAAGAGAACAAAAATGTCTATATTTTAAGTATGTCAGAAAAACTTTTATAACGTTTCTACTTTGTAGTAATTTAATTACAAAATAGAGGCAACCTACTAGTTTATATCTGAATGAGAAGGAAAATGTTATTGAATGCCATTGTCATGCATTTTGGGGTAGAATAAGGGAAGCAAGTCACTGCAAACATAGGGAAGTATTGAACAGTTACTTGCACAGAGTTTGACCATGGATGGATATATTTTATCTACCCTCTTTTTGAAAGGGTGTGGAATGAAGAGGAGGATCTCCATTATTTCTCAGACCTATGAAGCAGTTGTAAGAGAAGAAACTTGCCAGCAAATAACCGATTAATATGTAGTTTTACTATGAGAAGAAAATAAAAGAACACTGAGAAAAAACCCTTCCAGCAGAAGTCTGTCACTTGGAGTTCTGATCGTGCTTACTGACTGTCTTATAAGGAGAATCTATAATTAAATTTCGATTTGTAAATGAGTAAGAAAACTCTGCTAATGAAAATATTTGCAAACTATACATCTGATAAAGGGCTTATATCCAGAATCTATTATATAAAGAACTCAAACAAATCAGCAAGAAACAAACAAACAACCCCATCAAAAAGTAAGAAAAAGACCTGAACAGAAGCCTTTCAAAAGAAGATAGACAAATGGCCAATAAACATATGAAAAAATGCTCAATATCACTAATCATCAAGGAAATGCAAATTTAAATCACAATGAGGCATCACCTTTTCTGTATAAGAATGGCTGTTATTAAAAAAGTCAAAAAACAATAGATGCTGACATGGATGCAGAGAGAAAGGAGCACTTACACACTGTTGGTGGGACTGCATATTAGTACTTCTATGGAAAACAGTTTTGGAGATTCCTCAAATAACTAAAACTAGACCTATCATTCAATCCAGCAAACCCACTACTGGGTATCCACCCAAAAGAAAAGAAATCCTTTTATCAAAAAGACACTTGCATGCCAATGTTTAAGGCAGAACAATTCACAATTGCAAAGTTGTGGAATCAATCCATGTACCCATCAATTCATGAGTGGGTGAACAAAATGTGGTAAATGTATACTATGGAAAACTACTCAGCCGTAAAAAGGGTGAATTAATGCCTTTTGCAACAATTTGGATGGAACTGGAGATCACTGTCCTAAGTGAAGTATCTTAAGAATGGAAAAACAAATACCACATGTACTCTCTATTAAATTGGAACTAAATGATGAGCATACATGTACACCGGAGGAAGTAAAAGTAATTAGAATTCAAGCAAGGTAGTGGGGAGGGGAGGGGCAAAAACCTACCTAATGGGTAGAATGAACACTATCTGGGTGATGGGCACACTTATAGCTGTGACTCAAGTATTACAAAAGTGATCCATGTTAATAAAACATTTGTACTCCCTTAATATTTTGAAATTAAAAAAAATTTATTCATTAATATTTGGCCAAAATTTCTCTAAAAATTTGAGTAAGTGCACACAATGGTTCCCTTAAATTTTCTAATCAGAAAGTCTCAAAAAATTAGGAAATGAGTCAACACATCAATTAATTTCTTCTGAAAACATTTATATATATCTTCAATATAAATGATGCATGGCTATAAAACTCTATAAAAATCAAAGCCCTAGCTTTTATGGAGCTTACATTCTGGGGGAGTATGATAGAGACTGCATTTTCCTCATCTTATATTTCACTCTTGATTTGCTGTATCTTCCACCCCTTTTTTATTAAAGAAACAGTACAATATTTCCCACCAAAGCAAAAAGGCAAGATAATAGCCAAGCAAGCAAAGAAACAATAAGATGTGAGTTAATTTGTAGAGAAAAAAAGAGCTACATAAATTATTATATCAGCACCATATACTTGTACTTCCAATGGAATTCTCTGGGTGCTGAGGTTAAAGATTTTCCTGACTTTCCTCTTTATACCTTTCTGAACAACAACAAAATGTTTGTAGAGAGTATGCATTGCTTCCAACTTCCTTATTATTTTATAAAAAATTAACAAGTATTTTGGTTTTAAGGAAAGATAAGGCAGCAGAAAATTGGAAAATAAATAAATGATAGAAAATGGAAGAAAGATATTATTGTTGATTCTATTTATAGTTGTATTTCTGCTAAAAGCTCCCCAAATTCTATAGCCCATTATTTCATGTCAGAATATTTTAGAATATTTGGTTCATAAACTTTAGTTTTTAAAGAAAAATTAAGTCTAATAACCTATGTCTCCCTTCCTAGTACTTCTGGAAAATTCTTTCCAGTACCCTCCTAGTATGTGTATATTTAGAATGTTAAATACTATTTTTCAAAATAAGACAAAAAATCAGATTGGCGTTACATAAACACTTCCCAAAATGATAACCCAGGGTTTAATGAAAGATTAGCTCAGCAGGATTTAAGAAAAGCATCTACATTTTTGGAATAAAATAAAACTCATCTGTGGATCAGAAATACATATGATAATAAACAGCAGTATTAATTAGGAATTTTTCTTCCATAATCATTATCTTCATGACACCAAAATGGTAACCACTGGATCTTTCTAGATTTCTATTGATTTTGTTTGCTATTACCTATTCCACTTACTTAAGCAGTTTTATAATGCAGAGTCATTCAAAGCTTAATATGTGACTAGAAATCAATTATATTCCAAAATCCCACAAAATCTTCTGTTGGACAATATTGTTTCACTAGTTAGTACTAGATTGGGTAAACTAGAAGCGAAGATATTATTAACATTTTCCTTATAGTTTTAAATTGTGAATTTGTTGCACATACCAATAGTTACAGGCTCTCCAAGGCCCAAATCTATACTCACCTCATTAGTTGGAATGATTTAGTTTCTAGTTAGTAAAGTATTCAAAAGGTTTAATATGATATAGTAGATTTTGTTGAAAAGGTAGAACCTGTTGAAAATTGTCTACCACCTGTTGGGGCTCTGAAAACAGTATCCCAAAATGAAGGCCTCAGAAGCAGCCCCAGAAGAAAAGTTTTCTCTCTGACCTCCCACCCTCAGTATCTCACTCCTCATTCTCTCTGAGGCAAGCCATAGAAACTATTATAGAATCCCTCTTCACCAAGGCAGTTCATAGAATCCAGAACCCCTCTCCCCCAAGCCAGCCATAAAACCTAAAAATATTGGTCTAACCTTCCCTTACCTTTCTGTATAAGAGCTGGCCATAAAGAAATTCTCTGACCTACCTTGTTTGATTGTAGGTCATAAGACCCCCATTCCAGAAAAGGTCCTGCACCATACCCTGGAGGAAGAAATGCTACAATGGAGAGGCCAAGAAGAACCTGAATAGACAAGCCTTGTTCGGTTTCTCTACTTAATCTATTAGATCACAGACTTTTTGTCTAATCATATTTCTATGTGACTATCTATTCTTCATTAAACCTAAGTGTTAAAATGGATACTTTCCCTGTGTCTTTGTGTCTTCATCCTGAAGACTCCCACATCACTTAAAACTATAATGGAATAAATTTGCTATGCTTTTCTCTTATTAATTTGTCTTCTGTTACAGGGATGTCAGCTGTGACCCTTGTAATGGGGAGGAAAGGGAGCATCCCCTTTGTACCTCCACGCAACTAAAAAGTCTATCTATTTTCAACAATTTAAGTCAATGACCTGATAGATTTATTAAGATTATATTTCAGAAGGTAGAAAAGCCAGATAAAAGAAAAAAAATAAATTTGCACTTTTACACAAAAAGCAATTCTTTCAATATACCATATAGGAAAGAGTTATGTGATCAAGTTGGATTTTCATATCCAGATAGCGTACTTAAATGATACATGTGCAACTAGCCAGTTGAGAATCTCTTCTAAATTCAGAAATTTTGTTTGAGTATATTACTTTCTAAATATAATGAGCCAAAGTAAAGACTCGAAATGGAATACTTAAAATTTTCTATGTTTGTGAGGAACTGTTGTCATTGACATAGAGAAAGATGAAGCAGCTAATTAACCTTTGAAAGGGTTTTCAACCGATGCCTAGTGAAAAACACTTACAATATTCTAATTTATAATGTTTCCATAGTCTTTGAAAAATGATGTAGAAAGTTTAACTGTGATATTGGGTTTGAGTTCACCTGATTTGGATACTGAATTTGTGGTTTTCTTTATGACATTCAATAATACATTGTATGATAGCTATTTATCAGCAGTTGTTCTCAAGTTAGCTCACATCACTGCCTTACTTTCATTAGAAACTCTATCTCAGCTAAGAATAATAAAAGCAATTCTGGCATGCCAACTTATTTCTTTTTTCTTCTTTTGATGTTTAAAAAATTATATGTTTAAAAAATAAGACAAGTTTTGCTTTCATTTACTTTGTTTGACAACCATCCTGTAATTATTGAAATGAAAAGGCTGCTATAAGCAAATGATACTGTATGAGGTTGGGGGGGGGGGTATCTTAGTCCATTTGGGCCACTATAAAAACTACCACAAATGTGGTGGCTTGTAAACAACAGAAATTTATTTTTCATAATTCTGCAGGGTGAAAAGTATAAGTTCAAGGTACCAGCCAATGTGATGTTTGATAAGGGCCTACTTTCTCATAGATTTCACCTTCTTGCCGTGTCCTCCTGTGGTGGAAAGGGCTAGCTGACTCCTTATGGTCTCTTTTATTAGAACATTTATCCCAATCCATGATCTAGTCACCTCCCAAATTCTCCACCTCCTAATATCATCACCTTGGGGATTAGGATTCAATACATGGAGTTGAGAGAGACATGGACATTCAGACCATAGCAATAAGTTTCACATGATTTGTAGAGCTTCGTTTCTCTGTTTTTTTTTTAGTGTTACAGCACAAAATTTTTAAAAGGTAACAATAGTTCCTTGGAGATTTTTTTCTTTAAATATCCTCTTTTTTTGCAAAGAGGAATCTAAAGCTTTGGGATGTGAATGACTTGCCCAAGAACACCAAGATATTAATGGGCAAAGACTGGAGCTTGACCCCAGTATTCCAAGTAGAATGCTGTCATCATCTTCAGTTAATCATATCACTGAACGCTAATACGGTGGCAAGACCATCTCTCCCCCAAAACATTGACTTCAACTCAATAGTTGCCCTCAAGTTGGAAATATACATGAATGCCTAAAAATGTGCTGAGACCTTTTACTTCATAAGCTTATAAAATGTTCCCCCTTAACAAAACAGTAAATTGCATTTTCTATTTCGTTCCCTGTTTTAAAACTCCCTTTGTTATGATTATTGCTATCTCACTGTTCTATAACATTGGATGTTCCACTTAACTGACTCTTTTATTGCAGTTGTATTAACTGCATTTATTTTTAACTTTTTTTTAATCTTAGGAGGAAAAATATTATTGTCCTCTTCTCAATCAGTTAATCAGAACTCCTACACATAAAAATGTCTTTGAAGAGACTTTATTTCTACAGATTTCCCTTAGCTTTAATGTCAAATACAGTGAATGAAGATTTTTCTTTTCAGTAAAACACATTTTCTTTGTGTATTTTTAAAAGCCATTTTAGCTCACCTTTAAGGGAAAAAAAAAGTCTTTATGTTCCAACAGAATTCTCTCGTCTTCATTTATTCATCATTAGGCCAAGCGCTGGAAGAAAATCCTTTGTGATTTATTCATTTTGAAATCATCTTTTATTAATTAAGGTAGAAGTACATTTACAACAATCACTGGTAAGCGATGTGAAAAAATATTTAGCCTACTCTTCTTGATTGTAATATATTTGTTGAAGACTTTTCACGGATTTCAAATTGGCATTTAAAAACTTCACTCAGTTTAAGTGATATTTTGCTTGATATAACAATACCAGTGTTACCTTGTGTCTTCCTCAGATGGCTGCCCCCTCCCCATCTTCAATATAGGCTCTCTAGTGCTGCTTGCTTACTCCTTGACGATGACAAAGGAGAAAACATGGCATTTTCCTGATATCAGGCAGAAGAGCATTAGAAAAGCCTGAATTCCAACTTAGATAATTGGCATTCAATTAAATAGCCTCTGTAGATGCTCAGTGTTTATTTGTACTGCTACATTAACGTGAGTTGGATCTCATTGCTTTTATTTTTATTTTGCTAACCCCAATGTATTACCTGCAGGCAACATATGTGAGTTAAACCTTTTACCATCTTAGCATATATCTCCTGAGTGGAAGGAGAATGGGGTATTGGGCCATGAACAGGAATATCAGTGATGCAACATGACATTTACTTAAAATGTCAGAAGTAGCTGGCTTGATTGTTTGACTTTTACTTAATAAGCAACTAATCAATTATTATAACTATTTAGTTAGGGAAGCTAAAGCTTTAAAGAGAATATATTTATGTATATAATCAGATCATTATCTTTAAACATCCATGTGGAATAGTTGGCAGATCAGTGTTGATACTGAAAAAATTCCTGATTATATCAGTATTATCTTATGTTACTTCTTGCTGCCCATGATACTTAGATTTCTTAATCTTATCCAAAGGTTACAGATATTATAAAAATAATCAATACAATTTCTATCAGAGTCAATGGGATTTGGGGATTTATAATACCGTGCCACTTTTTGAAATGCTAAATTATAGTCAGTAAGGAAAAGATCATAGGTCTGGTATGAAAAATTGATTTTATCTCCATTTGTCTAAGGCCGCTAGTTATCTCGGTGGAGGCAATATTTGAAATCTTAAGTGTGAGACCAACACACCCAAAAAAGTCTAATTCAAAAATGATCTATAGTTTTTTTATCATGAAAATTAAATATAAAAGGGTTAAAAGAATGATTGCATTACACTGCTTCTTAGCTGATAATTTCAATAAGATGTACACTGTCCTTTCACAAATATGCATTTCAGAAAAGCGATGGCTTAACTCATAAGTTGTAAAACTGCAGTTGTTTTCATCACTTCAATTTTCTAAGGCTCTATTAAATTATTTAATCATTGGTCACATCAAGTCATTTCTTTTTTCCTCTCAATGTTCTTAAAGCTATCCAAGAATTTAAGAAGAAAATGATTTTAGAAAATACTGATATTTTCAGAAAATATTTACTGTATAAAAGACATATAGCTTTACTTCAAATCAAATATATATTTATTATTTATACTAATGAATAATTAAAATCTTTGTGACTGGTATTTGTGCTTTTGTGTCTTATAAGAAAGGAAAAAGATAATATAAACCCATTTTCTGGTCTCTTCTATATAATACCCATCTGAATTCAAGGTAATTTCCCAATAGTCTGGATAGCACCCTGAACCAAGTTGTTGGATATTAATACAAGTGATTTTTTTTTCTTCTAACACCATTTTGTTTCTTGGAGAGATAAGTACTGAGCATTTCTCACTTTAAAAAAATATAAATTGGCTGCTGAGTTCAGGAAATCATTTTGCAACTTCCTTGGTTCTTTTTCTCCTCAATTTTTTCAAGTGATTCAGATTTTGTACTCTGATGCTTTTATGCCAAAATGTTCTTTAGTTAGGATTATGAGAAATAAATGTGCACTGGGCACTTAAGAAAGTTATTTTATTCATGCTCTTGCAATAGGGAGAATGCTCCTTAATGAGAAACATCTCAAAGAAAAAGAATGGAGCCTAAGGTTTTATACGGACAAATAAAATACGGACATATGGGCATAAAGTCTCATGAGAGTCATGAAGAAGGGTGGAGAAAGGGTTCAGGTCGTGAGTTTTCAGAAAATGCAGGTGAGTCTTCTGCAATTAGCAATTTCTCATAACACAAAAGACTAGACATTTTTCAGCGATCCTTGCTTTCCAGGTACACAAAAAACATATAAACTTCAACATTGTTCAAAATAAATATCATTTCTAGCTGAACAATTTAGATGGAATCAAACAGCTCCTGAGTAGGGGGAACCAGTCTGTAAGAAATCTCCTGAGGCTTCTTTCAGGGTAGTTCCTGCCAAATTAGTTGAACCCTTCGTTGAGAGGTAATAGCAAAGGTCAGTTTTTTCAGAGTACTGAATATCAGGCACCCTTAAAAAGGAATGCTTAAAATGAAAAAGAGACATAATATAAAATGTTATGTTACTGGAATGAACCAGGAGTTGACTCTGAGGATAACTAGCATAGTATGTTCCGAGAGATTGAAAAAAGGTCTTTCACTTATGCTTATTGAGTTTCTTTAAGCCTCAAACAAGGATATTGATGCTCTTGGTGATTTGTTCACAGCTGTGGTTACCTGTCATATAAGGATGACCCTGTATTTTTCCAGTCTCCCTGAGTGGTTCAGGTGGTGAATTGTCTAGGAAAAATAATTTTCCATGCAAGCTATGTTGTGGTAGTGATTCCTTTGATGTTTCAGCTTGCAGATTTTCCTTAGTTCCTGGGCAAAAGGAGCAGCTTCTAGGCAACCTAAGCACTGACATGGATCTAGATAATCAGATTTTAGTAGTCATTGCAGCCAGCTCAGCAAAGAGGAAGAAAATGTGAAAATGTTTGGAGGGTTGTAGCTAGATATGTAAGGCAACTGAGAATGTTGAAAATTTGGTAAGTATTGAAAATAAGGCAGTATGATCCAGTTTGATTTTAGGTATTCTAATACTAACTCTGTATTAGTCTGGGTTCTCCAGATAAAGAGAAACAATATATATTAATACATACGTGAAGAGATTTTATCATATGGAATTGGCCCATGCATTATGGAGGTGAGAAATCCCACTGTATGCCATTCTGCTGTTTACAAGCTGGAGAACGAGGAAAGCCAGTGGTATAATTCAGTCTGATTCTGAATACCTGAGAACTAGGGGAGCTAATGATATAGATTCTAGTCTTGGGCTGAAACCCTGAGAATCAAGAGCTCTGAAAGTAGGAGATGATCAATAACCCAGCTCAAGCAATCAAGCAGAAAGGGGTGAATTCCTCCTTCCTCTGTCTTCTGTTCTATTCAGGCCTTTCAGAGATGGGTTGATCCTGACCCCCAAATCCCCTGCCTCACACACACACATTGGGGAGGGTAATCTACTTTACTGAGCCCATTAGTTCAAATGCTAATCTCATTCAGAAACACCCTTGCAGACACATGCAGGAATAATGTTTAATCTCGATATCTTATGGACACATATAATTAACCATCACAGTACCAACAGTAGTTTTTTTGTGGGGAGGGGAAGAAAGAGGGAATGTATAAATTGAACCTCCACCAGAGAAGACAGAATTAGCAAAACTACCAGTAATCAGAAATACTAAAAAGATGCAAAAATAGTTCAAAGAAAATGAACAGGGCAGGTATCTGACAACCTGAAAAGTATGCTATAGAATGTATACAGTTTTCTAATTAAACACAAACATTTTCTTTACTGTGATTCTGTATTTGATGAAAAAACTTTCAAAGAAAGATCATTTTTCATTGCAAAATAAGGCTGGTATCATTAACCTTGGCCTAGTTACCAGTATAGGTGCAAGAAGAAGGGTAGGCCTTCTTCAGTTGTGTTACTGGAAAGTTTCAGAAGCAAAATCAAATTGGACTTAAAAGCTTCTTGAAGCTAGGAAGAAAACCCCAAAATATTCCATCATACTTTATCTGCAGAATTCAGGTAAAATTTTCTCTTCTTGAGATGCCTCAAATATGTTTAAGTTTCTAGACCGCTCAGGAGTGACCTTCCTTACTCAACTTTAATGCTAGAACCATTTTAAATCAGGTATCAGGCCAGTTTTCCCAAGAGTATTTTGCAAACATTACTCCATGAAATCAACCTCAATTACTGAAAAATGTGTGGTCATATCTGATGAGATGAGAACCATTCTCAAATACGACATTTCAGTTAAAACCTTAGTTGAGTAATCAATGTTTCCAATCATGCGTAAAAAGGAAGATATTAATGACTCTTATTAAGCCAATGTAGATAATTATATTGCCAAGAAAATAAGAATAGTTAATATGTGTTTCAAATCCCAGAGGGATCAGGCAGGTAGAATAAAATACAGTTTACAAATGTTTTCTTTCTATTTACAAAAGTAGACTGTACTAAATTATTATGAGTTATAGATAACTTAAGAAGAAAAAGGACTCCTTTTTTATTAAGAAAATAGAATATTAAAACATCAGCAATAATCTGGACAAAAGTCACAAGCATCCCTCATTTGCTCATTTGTTACTATCTAATTAATTTTTGCTCCACATGATCTTGGGTTAACAATCTAATGAATCTATCTGCTTTTCTACTATAGCTCTGGAAATCTTTACCCAATATATTGGCATTGCCTCAAAGTTGTTTAAGCAGTCTATGCCCGAAAATATCTGGCATAGTCCTTTTCCTTAGAGATTTGAGACACTATTTTATTAAAAATGAAATGCAAAAGCCTGTGATGAATTACAAGGATTTTCAGGGAAGCATTAAGATAAAGTAAAAAAAAAAAAAAAAAAAAAGTCTTTAGATTATAAGAGAATTAAAATGTCTGTGGCTAAATTGTCACCAATAATTTTCAAAAGTTAAAAATATGAGAAAAGTTCATTATAAGAATAATGCAACTGACAAGGAAATTTGGTTGTGTCTGTTACATGCAAAACAAAATAATAAAGTAAATCCAAAAATAGTTTCAGACATTATATCTATACACATAATAATTAACTCTACTTTCAAAAAAGAGTGAATGTTATATACAATCTTTAAAAATAGATAAACATAACCTGTGTAGACAAAAAAAATCTTTATTAGTAATAACATATGATATAATATACTGTGAATATTCCAAGCATATAGTTACAACACACCAAAAATACGTGACCAAGTAAGGAGATTCATTATTTCTGGAGTAGGTTCTAAATATTTCTATAGAGTTAATAAAACTCTATGGTAAATGATGCAAATCCCTAATTGAAAACCACTGGCCTAAAACATGCTAGATTCAAATTTAAAAAGTAAAGTTATAGATAAGTTAGCATTTAAAAATAAAAGGAGAAATTATAACTGAGATCACTATATTTTTCTTGTTATAACTGGCAAAGCAGGATTAGAAACACACTTCCAATAAATAGAAACATGATAAACAATGAGAGAATTGACAAATCTATTGAAATTCTTCTTATATCTTAGGGTTTCTGAAATGGTTTTAATTTTATCCATATACATTTAACCTAGGAACGACTCACATCTCTTTGTGTTTAATAACTCTTCCCATGCAATTCCTCGTGAATCATGTACCAAATAAATCTATAATTATTTTAGCACCTCAAATTTTATAAGGTTAAAGAATAAGTCTTTGTGATTTTTTTCAGGGGAATTCAGAATAGTTACAAAGACAAGTATAGGTGTAAATTTTATTTTTTAGGATTCAATCTCAGAAAGATAAGATATCAAAAGTCATCAAAATATTTTAAAAACTTGATTAAGGAATCTATTAATTTCCTAGGGCTACCATAAGAAATTACCACAAACTTTACAATTAAAATAAAAACAGAAATTTAGTCTCTTACAGTTTATGGGGCAAAAAATTCAAAATCAAGATGTCTACTGGGTGAGGCTCTCTCTGAAGT
>RJWJ010037328.1:0-15562 GCA_004363605.1 Indri indri | reverse complement strand
TCATGAATATGTTCCCACTTGCTCTGCAAAACACTTTGTGTAATTATTCCCACCTACAAAAAGAGAAACTGAGGCTCAGAGGGGTACCGTAATTTCTGCGAATCCACCCAGTTGGCGAGGCTGGCCCTTGGCACCAGGGCAGCCCCTTGTGAACCTCAGTTCCACCCACATTGCGTCTCGGGACCCCAGATGCAGTTCCGCACACGCCCACGCTGTGGATTTTCAGAACCGGGGACTAACTGCTGTGCCACCCGGCAGTAAGTCCCCCCCGCCCCCCGCCCCAGCGCTGTGCGTTCTGTCCTGCCTCTTGCCTCTTTACTCTTTTAACTTCTCCCCCTTCCTTCCTCTTGACACAGACTTCTTTCAGTCAAGAGACTGATTTTTCTCTTTGCCAGGTATAAGCCACCAGGGAAGACTGCGTGTAGAGACAGACCAGACATTTTTTCCATTAAATAAAGCTGTCTGAATTCATCTTTGGGAAAGCATTTCTTTCTAACTAGGTAGAAAGACTCGTTTTTCTATAGTTCCCACACAGGATCAGAAAAAGGAAGGAAATCCATTTGTCTCCCACTTGAATTCACAGGCAGAAAATGAAGCCAGCAGCACCTCTGCCAAAGGCTTCTGAGACACACTCTCTGGGCAACCACACACCGCTGCCTGCCTGAGCTCGCACACCCCCACACCAGGTACTAGCGCGGGAAGGCCAGTCTGTGCTTCCATTAGAGGATATTGCATAGAAAAAAAAAATGAAGACCTAGGGCTTCTATTATAATTCAGACTGTATTGTCTAGAGCTGAGGTCCCCAAGCCTGGGCTGCAGACCAGTATCCGTCCCTGGCCCGTTAAGAACAGGTCAGCACAGCGGGAGGTGAGTGGTGGGTGAACAAGCGAAGCTTCGTCTGTATTTACTGCAGCTCCCCATCACTGGCATCACCGCCTGAGCTCCGCCTCCTGTCCGATCAGCGGGGGCATTAGATTCTCATAAGAGCATGACCTCTACTGTAGACTGCGCATGCAAGAGATCTAGGTTGCACACTCTTTATGAGAACCTAATGCCTAATGATCTGAGGTGGAGCTGAGGCCGTGATGCTAGCGCTGGGGAGCGGCTGCAAACACAGATTATCATTAGCAGAGAGGTCTGACTGCACAGTAAATGTAACGCGCTTGAGTCATCCTGAAACTATTCCTGCCCCACTCTTTGCGGAAAAATAGTCTTCCATGAAACCAGTCCCTACTGCCAAAAAGGTTGGGGACCACTGCTCTAGAGGGTTTGAGACAAAATTCTAGGGCTCTGCAAACCTTCTGAAATCACATGCAAAATTGTGCATGTATGTGGATAGCCGTAGTGAACGCATCTGTGGCCTGGCTCCGTGGCACTTGGCACATTCTCAAGGAACTATCATGACCCACGAAAGGCTGTGAGCAGTAGACTAATACCTGGAATCACACAAAAGCTCCCCTCCTCCCCACTGCAAGACAAACACAAAACAAAATCCTTGAAACCCTGAAGCATGAGTTTTATAAAGCTGAAGAAAACACTCATGAAAGAGTCAGGATTCTTTGATATTTAAATTCTCTCGAATATCGTAGAGAGAAAGGTAGAACACCGGATGTTTGCAGAAGTAATTATTTGTGCAGTTTCTCCGTTGTCGGGTAATCTTTTAAAAAGCAATTTGATTATCTTCCAGGCTAATAGTTTGTCTAGGTTAATTAATAGGTTAATTGATACTTTTCATTCTCTATCAAATTAAAGCTCTTTTCCTAAAGAAGGTTAGATGTGATTTCTAAAAGTGAATAGGATGCTTGTCTTTGACGCACAGAACCAGCGAACGCCTCTTGCTGGCGTGTTCAAAGAGAGAGAGCGGCATTTCTCACTAAGCTGTTCACCCTTTATGTTCGTGGTTTTCTTGATGAACACCAGTCACTTACGTCATCATCTGAGATGGTAACAGCAAAGCAGATCGTGACCACTGTCAGCTCCACTGAGAGTTTCCAGCACCCCTGGGTCCCCAGATCCCTGTCTGAGAACGTGAACGGGGCAGCCCTATTCACAGCTGTCGCAGGATCTGGGTGACCCACTTTCATAATTAACAGGCTTAGAGAATGAAAGCACGTGCCGAGGCATGCCCCTTTTTTCCATTGAGGTAAAATTGAGACGCAGTGAAATGCACAATTCAGCGTGTAATTCAAGGGACTTTTGACGAACATATACCATAATTTGGGTGCACACACTCAAATGTACAAGCTCCAATAAAGAACGTAAGACATTTTCATCACACCCCAAATGTGATTTCCCGTTACGAATCAGTTCCACCCCCAGCGTCCCATAGGAAACCACTGTTCTGATTTCTTTCACTGTTCTTGGACGCCTCACACACTGAATTACAGAGTGTATAATTTTTTTTTTCTGGCTTCATTCATGCCAGGAATGAAATTGATATCTAAGATTCATCCTTACTGCAATGTGTCTTAGTAGTGCAGCCTTCTCTTTTGCTCACGGCAACAGCCTGAGTGTTTGTGTGCTGCCAAAATTCATATGTTGAAATCCTAACTGCCACTGGGATGGTATCTGGAGGCGGGTCCTTTGGGAGGTGAGTAGGTCCGGGGGGGTGGAGCCTCATGCATGGGATTGAGTGGGTTTAGTGCCCTCGTAAAGGAATCCCAGAGAGTTCTCTAGCTCTGTTTTCTTCCCTCATGTGGGGACACAGTAGGAAAAAAATGCAGCCTGCAACCTGGAAGGGGACCTCACCAGAACCCAGCCACAGACTCCAGCCTACAGAACTGTGAGAAATAAATTTCTTTTGTTCCTAAGCCACCCAGTCTCTGGTACTTTGCTGTAGCCGTCCAAACTGAATGAGACACTCAGCAGCAGCTCATTGTATGAATATACCACAATTATTTATCCATTATCCTGTTGAAAGGTATCTGTGTTCTTTCTGCTTTGAGGGTATTATGAATTCAACTGCTATAAACATTTCTGTGCAAGTCTTTTTGTGAACATGCTTTCATTGCTGTTGGGTAAACACCTAAGAGTGCAATAGGCTTCCCTTGGGCACTATACACTCAGCTTTATAAGAAACTTTCAGTTATCCAAAGCAGTTGCACCTCCTGTATGGCGCACTCCCACCAATGACATGTAAGAGTTTACGCTGTTTCACAGCCCTGCCCAATTTGGTGCCATTGTCCTTTGATTACAGCCATTCCAGTGGGCTGTGAAACATTCTCTCGAGATGGTTTGAGTCGCAATTTCCTAGTGACGGATAACACCGAGCACAATTTCATGTGCTTATCGGCCATTTAGAGATCTTCTCTTGTAAAGTGCCCATTCAAGTCTTTTGTCCATTTTAATTACTGATTTGTAGGAATTTTTATATATTGTGGATACAAGACCTTGGTCAGATATGTGGAATTGAATATAGTTTTTCCAGTCTGTTACTTGACTACTCATTTCAACAGTGTCTTTGGATGAGCAGAAATTTTTATTTTGATGAATTACAATTGATCAATTTTTTACGGTCCTACCTTTTGGGTCCTACCTGAGAAGCTTTACCAACTCAGAAGTTATTTTCCATTCTTTTTCTTTTTCAGAGGCTTCATAGTTTTAGCTTTTACATTTAGATATATGATGCATCTAAAATTAAGTATTATTTATGATGAGAGATAAGGGTTAAATTTCATTTTTCCCATAATTTTATCCAGGCCTTCCCACCTTACTAAAAATCAGTTGGCTTTCAATGTGTGGGTCTAACGCTGGACTCTGCAGACGTAGGTTTCATTGACTGTTTGTCTTTTCTTGTGCTGATAGCACACTTTCTCACTGTAACTTTACGGTAAATCTTGAGAACAGATTGCGGAGTCCTTAAAATTTGTGCTTCTTTTTCAAGATTGTTTTAGCTATTCTAGGACCATTGAATTCCTATGCAAATTTTAGAATCCGCTTGTCAGTTTCTACTACCTTGCTGTAATTTTTACTGGACTTGTACAAAACCCATAAATCCACTTTGAGAGAACCGATGTCTTGACGATACTGATTCTCCTCATTTATGTAAGTTGTCCCCATTGTTTTTCAGTTTTCTATTTCATTTTTTTTCTTTAATATTTACTTGTTTCTACTTACTTGGGGTTTGTTTTGTATTTCTTTTCCTGACTTCTTGAAGAGGAAATTCAGATAATTGATTTTATCCTTTTTTTTCCCCTAATATAATCGATTAAATCTATAAATTTCCCACAAAGCACTACTTTGTATCCCAAAAGCTTTGATGTATCATTTTTTTTATCATAATTTAGTTAAAACATGTATTAACTTACTTCTATACTTTCTTTGACCCACGGGTTCAGAGAGTACTGTTTATTTTATAAACATTTTGTGCTTTTTCTCAATATCTTATTGTTTTGATTTCTAATTTAACTGTCTTGTGGTTAAAGAACAGACTCTATAAGATTTAATATTGTGTTGTTTTTAGACATATTATGGATATACACAATGTGAGTTCTACTTGTACTTTAAAATAACATATTCTGCAATTGCTGGGCTAATGCTCTGTGAATGTCAATTAGGGCAAGATGATTAATAGTGTATTTTAAATATTCTGTATAATTACTGAAATTATGCCTAATTGTTCTATTTATTACTGAGTGAGGGATGTTAAAATCTCTAAATATCTGTGGACTCATCTAGTTTTATGAGTTTTTTACTTCATGTATTTCAAAGCTCTGTCACTGTATACACGTTTATTATTTGTATTTCTAATAAGTGAACCATTTTATTTTTATTTAAATATTATTTATTTATTTAGCTTTATTTCTGCATATTATGGGGATACAAATATTATCATTTTACTATTATTATTATTATACCTCTCTTTGTCTTTGACCACATTCCTCATCTTGAAGTTTACCTTGTCTGATTAACTATAGTTGCTTTTTTATTATTGTTTTCACGGTTTATCTTTTACCATTCTTTCTTTTTCAACCTGTGTCTTTGTACTTAACGTGAGTCCCTTGTAGACAGCATATAGTTAAGTCTTGATTTTTTAAAAATCCAATCTGATAATCTTCACCTATTCATTAGGGGTGTTTAATCCATTTGTATTTAGTGTAATTATTGGTAAATTTAGTTTCAAGTTTACCATTTTGGGATATTTATATGTGTCCTGGTTACTCTTTGTTTCTCTATTCCTCCTGTTCTACTTTCTTTGGAACTAATAAAATTAGTATTCCATTTTCAATTCCTTTATTGGAGCTTTAGGTATTTAACTTTGTTTTTTTTTTTTTTTTTGAGACAGAGTCTCTCTCTATTGCCTGGGCTAGAGTGTCCTGGTGTCAACCTAGCCCGGCTAATTTTTTCTTTTTTTAGTAGAGACAGGTCTCACTCTTGCTCAGGCTGGCATGAACTCCCGAGCTCAAGGGATCCTCCTGCCTTGGCCTCCCAGAGTGCTAGGATTACAGGCATGAGCCACCGCCACCCGGCCCTAAAATTTGTTCCTCTAGGGATTACAATGTGCATCCTTACCTACTCACAGTCTAGATACAGTCACTATTATACCAGTTTACATAAACTTAAAAAATTATAGCAATTTAATTCCATTTGGCCCCATATCCTCTATGTTATTATTATACATTTTATAGTCTTATATCTTTCAAGAAAATTAAGACACAAACACACATAGTATTTTCTATTTATTAATACTAGCATATTTACTATTTTTTGGGTGTTCACTTCATCCTGTGAATACAATTTTCTGGCCCCATTTTCCTTCACCTGGAAACGCCTTCGCTGAATCACGTGAAGGTCTGCCGGCTCTGCCCGCGTCAGCTTTCACTCGTCTGCAAATGTCTCTATTTTACCCACATTGAATGAGGATATTTTTGCTCGATAGATAATACAATTTGGAGTTAACGGGTATGAATTTTTCTTCTTCAACACTCTGAAATATTATTCTACATCTTCTTTTAAGAAATCAACTGTTATTTAAAACATCATTTCCTTGTATATAATGTATTGTTTCTCTGCAGCTGCCTTGAAGATTTTCTCTTCATGTTAGATTTTCAGTGATCAGGTGACTGTGGGCATAGCAGTGGTTCTCTTTCCTTTCATTTCACTCGGGATTCTTTGAACTTCTAAAATAAGTGCTTAATTTTGTTCACCAAATACTGGGACCTTTTTTTTTTTATTATTTTACAATTTTTTTCCCTTCTGTCCTTTTGAGACTCAAATTACATGTATTTTTGACCAGTTGAATATTGTCCTGCTGGTCATTGAGATACAATTTATTAAATTTTTCTTTTATCTGTTCTTTAAGTTGGGAACTCCATGGACTAGCCTTCTTCTGACTCGCACGTCTCCGGCCATTCTCATTAAATACAAAATGTCTGATTTTGAATCAAAAATTTACTTTATTATCTCTCAAACAAGAAGCAGTACAATTAATCAAAGGTGCACCCTAAACATCAACACAGTTTTGCCATCTTAATGGTAGCTTGCTTATGCCAGCAGTGAAGAAGCCTGGAGAGCTAGTGGCGATGAAATCGCGAAAGGCGTTTTCCACAGCTTGTTGAGAATTGAATTTTTTTCCTTGCAAGGAGTGGTCCAAAGCCTGGAAGAAGTGGCAGTCAGTTGGTGCAAGGTCTGGTGAATATGGTGGATGACAGAGAGTTTCCAAGTCCAGCTTCTATAGTTTGAGCAGCATTGTTTGTGTGACATGTGGTCAAGTGTTGTCTTGCAAGAGAATTGGCCTTTCTCTGTTGACCAATCTTGGCTGCTTAATCACAAGCATCCTCATCATTTCACCCAATTGGTTGGAGTAGACATCCGCTGTAATCCATTGACCAGGTTTCATGAAGCTGTAATGGATAATACCAGTGTTAGACCAAACAGACACCATCAGCTTTTTTTGATGAATATTTGGGTTTGGACTGTGTTTCGGCACTTGATCTTTATCCAACCGTTGTGCAGAATGCTTGTAATTGTCAAAAAGAATCCATTTTTCATCACAGATAACAATACGGTATAGAAATGGTTCGCCTTTATGTCGTGACAGCAAAGAAAGGCAAGCTTCGAGACGATTTCTCTTCTGATGCTTGTTTAATTCATGCAGAACCCATCTATCCAGCTTCTTTACCTTGTCCATTTGTTCCAAATGGTCCAGTGTTGTTGGAATAATAATGTCAAACTTTGCTGCTAATTCACAGGTAGGTTGAAATGGATTCACTCCCACTACAGCTTTCAATATCCACCTTGGTCTCAGGTCACCCACATGGCTCATTTACAGGATTAAAATCACCAGAACAGAACTTCTCAAACCATTGATGTACTGTGCGTTCACTAGCCACATGCTTCCCAAACACTTCGTTGATATTTTGAGCTGTCTGCACTGCACTGCTTCCACGATGGAACTCATATTTGAAAATAACACAAATTTTTGATTTATCTATGGTTTCACAAAAATTGCCTCCCCAAAAATTTGAAAGATAATCACAAGCCAAACCACGTGTTTGAAAGACTGAGGCTATTCCTTCACAATAAACATAAAACAAGAAGTGTCAGAGTGAAATGTCAGGGATATCAACTGTCAAACTTAGTACTTAAGGAAATTGGACATTTCATGTTTATTAACCTAATATTATTATTAAGCCCAGCTACATTTTTAATTTATATACTTTCAGTTGTAGAATTTTATTTTTTATACTTTTAGTTTCTCTATTGCAAATTTCCCCTGTTCACTCATTATAACCATATTTTTCTTTAATTCCTTGGACATATTTACAATAACTGCTTTAAAGTCCTTGTCAATTTCAACATAAAGGTCATCTTTATCTCAGGGCTTGTTTCTATTGACTACTTATTTTTTTATTTTTTATTTATTTTTTGATGATGGGTCATGTATTCATGTTTCTTTACAACTCTAGTAATTAAAAAAAAATTATTCTGGATACCATGGATGAAATGTTTTAGAGATTCTAGATAATGTGTTTTTAACTTAAAAGTGCCTTGAGTTTTGTTGTGGCAGCAGGGAAGTTACTAACTGGGTTTTTTTTGGCCATGTCAGGCTTGATGATGTTTTGTTAGACATGAACTTATTCCACTTACAGACCAAGGCGTGGCCATTATTCTAGGTTATAGCTTTTACTTCTCAGGTGTGGGCTTCCTGAGGCTTCACCTGAATGCCTCTCCGAGAGGCCTAGTGAGGTCTCTCCATGCTGGCTGAGCCGGAGCTGCAGCACCCCTCCGGGGTGTGTGACCTCTCATGCCTTCACCCCTTCCCAGCCCTGCTGCAGGTGATCACTGCTGGGCTCTGTTACTGCTGCCAAATACACGGGCAACCTCCAGCCACGAACCTGCAGTGAGTCCTCACCAGGACTTCTAGAAACCTCTCTGCTCACTTTCCTCTCTAGGCTCTGCTCCAGCAATTCCAGCTGCTCCTGGGCCAGAACTGCAATCTCCTCCTCAGGTCTGCGAGGTCACAGTTCTGCTGGAGGTGTGCAGGGACGGGTCCCCAGCAGAGAGCAGGGCAATCTGAGTCCTACTTCCTGTTTCCTTTCTCTCAAGAATGACAGTTCTGTGCTGCCTGTTGTTTATTGCCTTAAAACATTTAGCTCATACATTTTAACATGTTCTAGTTGTTTATGCCAGGAGGGAATGTCCAATGCCAGTTCCTTTGTCACAGCTAGAAGCAAAGTTCACGGTCTGCTTTCACACGCTAGCCTACATGACTACATATACACACAGCATCACCGCGTAAAGCTAGTGCTACCAGAGATTAAACGCTGCAAAGCCAGTCAGTCGACCTGGTCTCTGATTCCCACTGTTAGTTATTTACAGAGCAGTACGGAGGAGGGAAGTCAACGTGCCTCCGTGGCAGTGCCGGACGAGTCAGAGTAGGAGGTAGCAAGACTGGATAAAATTTCAAAGGTGCCAGTCTGGGGGCCATGCAGAAATGACGGGTCCCTTTGTTGATTCACAGAGCATCTCAAAGAGAGAATCGACAGCACACTCTAAGGGATGAAACACAAATATTGAAAATTCGAGAGTGACTTCTGAGCCTCTGAATAGCTTCTTCCTGTGTTCTATCACACTGCCTTCCCTCTTCCAAGTAAAAAGAGACAGAGTCATCACATGCAAAGAATTTAATTAACATCTACTAGGAACACAGCCCCCCGTGAATGCGAGAGGAAGATAAACAGTGGAGTGTGCATGGCTGTGTTTCAGAGAAATGTAAGAAGTGGCTCATCTCGTCAGTTTTGACATAAACTCTTTCAGTCAGCACACGGTCTTTTTTAACTTAAAACATAACATGGGAGATAGACTAAACACATGTGTTTCCTGTGGGGGAAAATACAATATGCAGTGAGTGCTGGGTGGTGTGACACTGGGTCAGAAAGTAATATAATGTTGAGGAAGAATGGATTAACCGATGTAAGGATAATTCAGGGAGGCTTTTTGGAGTGGATGGGGCTAAAGCTGGATCTTTAAGAAATGCTGAGGATTTGGGTAAAACAGAGAAACACGGAAGGCACACTCCTATTTAGTACATTTTAAAGGAAAGCATCATTATGAATGTTTGTTTCCCAAAATGGATAAAAGCCAACTCATAAATATGCAAGTGCAGTGAATCACCTGCTGCTTTGTAACATGTTTGCCTTCGTGCCCCGCCATCGGTGCAAAACATGATGTGATTGAACTATAAAAAACAAGGTCTTAATTGATACCTGATTGATGGAACTTCACGATGTTCCAACAACAAATGCTGTAATGACTGAGAATGAGCTGGCCTTTATTCCTAGGTTGAATTCCTTAAAATCACAGCCTTTTGACCACAAGTGTACTGCACTACGCCATAATTATCATGGGAATACCAAATATATTACATATTTCAAGGCAGAAATACTGCCTATTTCAAATGAATTCAATGGTCAAACCTCACTGTCCATCCTATGTAAGACCTACAGAGAGCAATTAACCAACGGTCATTGTTGACATCCTAATAAGAGGACACTAGAATAATCGCTGTGCAAATTAGCAGGCTCTGATGCAACGGAGTCAATCCCTAGAGATCAGGTGGCAAACTGAACACGAGTATCAGATCAGACCTTTGCCTCTGCCCCCTGGGCTATATCGTCAAACCAGGAACTTTGCAAGAACATTCATAGGAATCACTGCTAACCAATGAACACCAGGGATGCAGGACTCACACACTCTAACATGGCTATGGTGCTTACGATTTTAAAGGAAATAGTTATTTCTAATACACCAGCAATTATTTCACTCCTTCCTGCCTTGGGTGGGGCATAGGATGGAAGACAGAGATCTTCATCGCTATTTTCTATTCCTAGTTTTAACATAGAAAGAAAGGCTCACCAGAAGGCAGAGCCTAGGGACTGTGTTCATATGAAACCATGTGCACAGCCAGGCAAGGCTGACCAATTCCGCAAAGAGTAGATTTTTTTCATCCCCGCCACTGGACGTATGGAACAAGAGAGGCATTCAGTGGTACCAATAATCATCTATGCAGGCAGTGTCTTAGTATGTGGCTAGAATTGCACTACTGGACATAAACTTAGCTAAATAGATGAAAATAGCAAAGAATTGATCTTTTTCCTTTTAAAACCTATAATAAAAATGAATAATAAATAGAATTCTGGAATATTTTGCCTCACACCAAAATACATATACAGTTGACCCTTAAACAATACAGGGGTTGGGGTGGCAAATCTCTGAGCAGTCTAAAGTCCCCGTATAACTTCTGACTCCCCAAAAACTCAACTTCTAGTAACTTACTGTTGAGCAGAAGACTTACAGACAACACAGACGATTAACACATATTTTGTATGTTCTATGTGGGATATACTTTATGTAGACAATAAAGTAAGCTAGAGGAGAGAAAAGGTTAAGAAAATCATAAGGAAGAGAAAATACATTCACTGTACATTAAGCAGAAGTGGATCATCATAAAGGTCTTTGAAGAGGAGGGGCTGGTCTTGCCGTCTCAGGGGTGCCAGAGGCAGAAGAAAATCCACGTATAAATGGACCTGCATGTTCAAACCTGTGTTGCTGAAGGGTCAACTGCATAAAGAAGAAACTAAGAGCTACGACATTAGGAGGCATGTTTTGGGAGGTAGTCTGTTGTTTCTCTTGAAAATGCAGGCACGCATTTCCATATGGGAAATCAGATGCTTGCTAGGGGAATACAAATGGTCTATGGGAACGCGTCTCAGGCTGAGTCCCATGCGAGGAAGAGCTCCAACTGTTTCCCCTTCCCCTGAGAACACATTTCAACATTCTTCTGGAGCTTGCTAGCGACGAGCTGGCTAGGACTCTGGTATATATTCTCCTTACCAATCCAACCACCCAGAAGCATGAACAGCATAGCTTATCTTTTAAAAATGACAATGGTTCCTTTCAATAATGACAATAATGGTAATAATTTTGTGCCCTTCATATCAAAGAGATAACTGTCTTTGAGTGAGGCAATCTATATTTGAAGCTGGTTGTGTTTGTTAACTTCCAGCATGGCATTGGGGTATCTTTTAATATCTCTGGGCCTCGGGCTTTTATCTTGAAAAACAGGGATAGCAACATTCGTCCTGTGCACCTCAAAGGAGTTTTGCGAGGATCAAGGGAGAGAAAAAACAGAACATGTGGAATGAAATATTGAGGTGTTTCCAGCATCATGATAAGAGAATCTAGGCACATGCAGGTGTAAATACAGGCAGAGCACATGGGTTCGCAGCCAGGGCTCTGCAGCCAGGGTGCTCAGCTTCAGGCCCCAGGTCTGCCCTCTCTAGCCATGTGGCCGTGGGCACCTTGTGGCTTGGCTCGCTCAGCTGTACCCTGGCAGTGCTACCCGTGCCGTCTTTCCTTATTGGGCTAGTGTGACTCCTACATCAGATAGTCCAACCTGACTCAGAGTCAGCGGCTAACGCACGTTGTCCTCTGTGTCATCTGAAAGGAGAAAGATTTTGCACCCCTTTCGAATCGTTAAGGTTTCAGAGCAAATCTTACTCTTTAATATATGTCAATGATATTTCAGAATCCAGAATTCAGACCTCAGGAAAAGTATATATCTTCATATTTGATAAGAAAATAATATTCTTGGGCTCAGCTGCCAAACACAGCCTGAACACGATAGCAGAGCAAATGAAAATGTTATTTATAATCCCAAATATCAAACTGTTCCCCAAAGTGACAAGATCAATATTGCAACTCCGAGCTTTTCCCTCCCTGGCAAATGGTGCTATCAAAAATACCGAATAACACATCTCCTTGGTGAGGAAAAGGATCCCTCAGCCACACTGTCCTCACGAAGCCTGCAGTTTTACCTTCTGCGGAGAGGGAAAAGTCAATACTGGAATGTCCCTGGGATTTTTTCTAGATAGGATCTTCCAGAAGGTGCCCTCCGACTACTGCGATTCTCTGTGAGTGTTAACAGCTGCATCTCTGGTCAGTTTTCCTGGCCTGACACGAACCTATAGGCGCCCAGGATTCTCCTCAGCTGGGCTATGACATTTCTTTTTTAATGAAGTGTGACTTCAAGACCTACGGAGGGACCATCCACTGTGGACCCAACACGTCTATTTCTCATACGATGACTTTGGTGGGTGGAGTGAGTGAGCATTTGGGAGCAGGACACAGACCCCTGAAGCATCCACTGGCCAGGGCTGCCCTGATGCCTATTTTAGGAGCTGTTAGGGGGAGAAGAAAGAAAAGAGAGAAGCAAAAGAGTGCAGAGGGCAGTTTCAGGATAAAATGGCACGATTCCTTGGTAACTGGTGAGTGCAGTGGCTGAGCCTAGAGTAGGGAAGCTGGGACCGTGAACGAGCGCCCAGGTGAGGCCACAGGTGCGCAGCACTGGGCTGAAGGTTGCCTGTCTCTGCCTCTGTCCTTTTCCAAGTCCAGCGGAGCCCAGAGGGAGTGCGTGTCGCTGGTGTAAATCTGGCCCTGGTGAGACAGAGCACTGCAGGTTAGGAAGGGCTGCTACACCTTTCGGAACTTGAGTGTAAGGGCCTTTGAAATCACCACCAAACCCGTCACCAGTGGCTGCCTCAAAGTGAATTGGTTCGTTTTCCCCTTCACTTGGCTTCCTGATGGACTAAGACACTAAGGGAGCACTCCAGATGTCCCCCAAAACCCTCAGACGTGGGCTCTCAGAGCCAGCCGCGTCCACAGCAGGTTCAGGGCTGTGGGAAGAAACGCTGCCCCAAGATTAACCCCGCCCATCCCGGCTGCCTCTGAAATTCTGCCACCTGCTTCCGCTGAGCTTTACTAAAGGTGCTGCGTCCCCCTCACTGCCACCGGTGAAGGTTTAAATCACCACCAGTCACTTAAGCCTCGAGGGGAAGAACCTGAGAACATGTAAGTGCAGTTTTGGGAGGAGAGAGCAGGTGAGACCACACGGGTGCTGCGTGCAGGTGCTGGAAGTCCCGACGGGGCTGGGGTGTGGGGAAGGCGTGCGAGGAGACCGCCGTGCAAGGCTGGGGGCGCCCAGGGGTGTGCCTCCCCTGTTTCCTTACTCTCCTGCTGGTCTTCCCATCTTCTCTGCTGCAGGGCTTTGGGCAAGAGCAGGGAGATGAGAACGGAACAGAAGTCAAGGTGTCAATGAGGTGAGGCAGACTGACACGGCCCGGAAAGGCAGATGTCAGGGAAACACACACACACACACACACACACACACACACACACACACACACACACGCTGCAGGTTTCTTTTCATCCAATTACAAGCCGAGTCAGTCCATGGACCCACATGAAGAAGGGATCCTCCGAACACGTGGGCTGGGGGTTATGAACCATCCACAGAGTAACGGTTTAACAAGAAATAAATGGTTCTATCTCCCCTAGCAGTAAAATTCCACTGATCTTTCAAAAGAAGAAAGTGAATCTTTCCTAAGGATCGAGAAATTATTCTTAGAATTTAAACCACTTTGACATCATTGATATAAATCCCAGTTTTTGTTATATAAAATTATAGGGGAAATTGTTTACTGGAGATTTCTGGCCATGTGGATTCATAGTAAATTGAAATACTAGATAATATTAGGGAGGAAGTGCCTGTGCCCGCACGCTGATACGATGTAGAATGTGACACAGTGATATTAGAAAGCAGAATATGGTATATAATATGTAACTTTTAAGGGTGTGTGCAATGTGCCAGACATAGTTTCATGCCATTTATCGGTTTACTAAATAATGCAGTTTAACAACATCCCTATGAGTTTGGTATTATTACTAATCCCATTTGAAAGATTACAAAACTGAGATAAGGAGGCATTTGCAGTTGCCCAGGTCATACGCCAAGGAAGTGGCATGACAGAATTTGCATCCAGGCGGTTTGAATTCAAAACATACTTTTAATCACCACTTAGAGCTGGTCTCTATAGGGAGGGGGAAAAAATGAAAAAAAATTCTTTAGCTTTGGAACAGCAAGTTGGACAAATCCCACCCATCAGAGCGCACTGGTGGGCCCGACCTGCATGGAAAGAGTTCCGGCACGTGTCCTCGTCTGGTAACTAAAAGGACCGAAGCGCTGACTCTCCAGCACTTGCCGGAACCACGACGCTCAGTGAGCGAAGCCAGATCCAAAACCACATGTTGGATGATTCCACTCACAGGAAACGTCCGGAACAGGCAAAGCCACAGAGGCAGAAAATAGATTAGTGGCTGCCAGGTGCTGGGGCTGGGGGCTGGGGAGTCACTGCTCATGGGACAGTTTCTTGTGGGGGTGATAAAAATGCTCTGAAATGGATCACGGTGTGATCTTACAACTCTGTAAATTTGCTGCAATACACTGAACTGTACATTTTAAATGAGTGAATTGTACGGTATATAAATTACACCCCAACAAAACTGCTACCAAAAGGGAACAGAACGAAACCCACTGTGTGGCGGCCCCGCCCGTCCCTCACGGTCACAGTCGAGGTTTCGGAAGGGGAGCGGGAGGGAGGCTGGGGACAGGACCCGCGGTGGGGCTCGCTCTGAGTGCGGACCAGCTCTTTCCACGGCACCCAACTGACCTCACGCAAGTCTAGATAAGCGCACTTCATAAACGAGGAAACGCACGTTCAGAAAAGCTCATCATCTCCTTATGGGTTTCCAACCAGTAAGTCTGGGAAACAAGATTCTTACCCAGGTTTGTCTGAATTATACGAGCCATGGTCTGTCACCGTTCTCTGCTTCCCTCCACATCCCCCCGGCCCAGGGAGGTCAGCTGGTGTGTTTGGACCCCCCAACCCAAGGAGGTCAGCTGTCTATGGGGACCACAGACTCCTCATGTCCTAGATGAACAAAGAGATGAACTAGATAGTCTTCCAAGTGCTACGTGGCTCCAAATGACTAGTTTCTCTAGGCTTAAATATGTAATTGTGTCAGATTCTACTGGGCTTCCGAAATGATCCTTTCAATGAACTGTTTATGATTCCATCATTCAGGAAATAAGGACATAACCGGGACACTATCAGTCTCCCACCTGAGACGGATCCTTCTCCAGGGAACTGGATTTTCTCCTGTGTGTGTGCTTGCGTGTGTGTGAGGGGTGTTGAATTTGATGGTTTTTCCATTTCCGTGATAA
>RJWJ010037327.1:0-15572 GCA_004363605.1 Indri indri | reverse complement strand
GGCAAAGGACATGAACAGATACTTTTCAAAAGAAGATAGGCTAATGGTCAACAAACATGAAAAAATGCTCTAATCATCAGGGAAATGCAAATCAAAACCACAATGAGATATCACTTGTCTCCAGTAAGAATGGCCTTTATCAAAAATTCCTGAAACAGTAAACATTGATGTTGATGTGGAGAGAAAGGAACACTCATACATTGCTGGTGGGACTGCAAACTAGTACAACCTCTGTGGAAAGCAATACAGAAATACCTTGAAGAGCTACAGGTAGAACTATCATTTGACCCAACAATCCCATTACTGGGCATCTACCCCAAGGAAAAAAAGACATTGTATAAAAAAGACATCTGCACTAGAATGTTTATAGCAGCACAATTCACAATTGCAAAGATGTGGCAACAACCCAAGTGCCCATCAATACATGAGTGGATTAATAAAATGTGGTATATGTATACCATGGAGTTCTACTCAGCCACAGACAACAATGGTGATCTAGCACCTCTTGTATTATCCTGGATAGAGCTGGAACCCATTCTACTAAGTGAAGTATCATAAGAATGGAAAAACCACATGTACTCATTGTCAAATTGGTATTAACTGATCGACATTTACATGCACATGTAGTAATAACATTCATCAGGTGTTGGCCTGGTGGGAGGGGAGAGAAGGGAATGGGTATATACACACCTAATGGGTGCGGTGCATATGGTCTGGGGGATGGACATGCTTGACGCTTTGACTCTGGTGGAGCAAAGGCAATATATGTTATCTAAACATTTTTATCCCCATAATATGCTGAAATAAAAAAAAATTATTTGCATGCACAAGAAAAAACAAAAGAATTTCACTTTTCCATGAGAGTGATCCATGTGATTTTTCCTTCATGAGAGTTTGGGTATGGACAGATTCTACGAGTAAATGTTGTTAGAGAACTTGACTCCCATGGACTATGGTATAGTGACAGTAGGAGCTTGGGCCCTGAAGCTGGGTGACCCATGGTGGCTACTTCTTGTTTGCGCTTGAGCAAGTTATTCACCCTCCATGAGACCCAGAGGTCTCAGCTGTAAAATGGGGCTAATAAGTAGGAGAAGTCATACCTGCAAAACACCCAAAACAGAGCCTGGCATGCAAAGAGCTCAGCAAATGTTGACTGCCATGATGGTCCAGATCTCGCAGACATTTTTATTGGCTCTCTAATTTCCTGTTACATGTTTCAAGTAGGGTGACCTCCCTGCTGTGGCTAAATGCCAGCTGCACATAAACACAAACGGAGCCTGGTCCCCATCCTGCCTGGCAGAGCTCCCCTCCTCGCCTTATTCCCACTGAAAGATACAAAATGCTATAAATCATCGTTTGTGTGCATGTGCATGTGCTTTTACAGCATTCTTTATTTACCTTTTCATGTGTTAACGTTTTAAAATTAAATTGTCTGCAGGGAACATGAGTGGGGAATTTAAAGAGAAAGTTTGAAGCATTTACTTTAAATCTATGAAAATGTTCAGAAATAGGGGAGAATTGTCACTTACTTTTCACTTACACTTTTTGAATCCTTTGAACTTTATAACGTGTACATATATTGTCTATTTAAAAATAAGATCAGAGCTTAAACCTAGTTATACTGTCATAGCACAAAAGGATTTACTTTTTAATTTTCTTGTTGAATTTAATAAAGTGATAAAAAAGATAAGATTAATAAAAAGTAGCACTTGTGTACTTATCTTTTAGGCAATTTTGTAGAGAAATGGGAATGTCTTTGAAAGCTTGCGTAGATAATGCTGATTTAACTAAATAAAGGTGCTTGCCAGTATTTCAGGATTAGTCTGGTATTATTCCTAATGATTAAGAGACAAAAAAAGACTTTTGACAACAGTTACCAAAAAAAAAAAAAAAAGGAAAAAAATCCAGGTAAGATTGATAATTCACTCTAATGGTAAAGAAAGATTCATAAATATTTGACTCATTAAGCAGACAGTTTCCCACAGCTAAATACTCTCAATAAACAACTCCAAGGCAAAGTTTTTCCTGTACATGGTGGCAAGATTCCTGCACTGGGAAAAAAGATTGTGAATCTGATGAAACATGGGGGTCCTCAGAACGGAGACTGTTAGTCAACTTACCTGTGATGCAAGTTCAGAGTCAGGAGCGAAAGTCAATGCAGAGCAGGTCATCAAGATACACCAGAAGACACCACCCAAGGGGTTTCAGGCATCTTCAGACCACAGTTTGATATGGGTACATCCACTGGTGAGAATTTTTACCAAAGCAGCCTGAAAATGTTGTACCAACCCAGCTTTGATTAGCATGTAGATCACTGCTCTGATCAAAACAGTGAACAAATGGTTGCTGTTTATAGCTTCATATTTATGTGACTCTGGATTGGATTTTAGAAGGCCAGAGAGAGGGCAGAATTACCAGAGTCTTGCATCTCATGCAAGGCATGAGTTCTTTTCAAATCAGCTCACATTCCCCAAATTGACAGGTGCGATGCAACAGCACTTGCCTGTTGACCAAGGAGACTCCGAGCAGCCTTCTTTGTTCATCTTCTTTATTTCCTGATGAATGGTAGTTTAAAGCATTACTTTATGTAGTGAAACAACGCCGTCTACCTAATGGAGTGGCGTGCAAAACTTGGAGAGATTTGTAATGTCAAACATAAGATTTCAAAGGAATTTTCTGCTTGTAATCTGCTACTTTGGGTCCTCCCATGAACTTTTGAGGAGGTGGCTCCTCAGATACAAAGGAATATTTGGGCAGAAAAGTTATAGGATGTAGTGCAGGATATGGGTATTGACTTATGGAATGTGAATGTGTATCTTCAACTACTTTAAAGTAAGGCCTGCCCTTTCTGTCTTTCTTCATTTCTTCTTCACTGATTCAACAAATAGTTTCAAAGCACTTACTATGTGCCAGATGCTGTCAGATGTTGAAGACATGGAGATGAGCAAGGTAGAGAAGGTGCTTCCTTCAGGGAATTTACAGATGAGGCAGGTTTATTCTCCAGCTGCCTAGAAACGAGTCAGCGACCACATTATTACCAGCTGGGATCACACGCCAGGAAGGTGGCGAAGGGCTTTGGAGAGAACGGGGCTGAGGAATGAAGTGGGAACCCGGCTTCAATAAAATGTGGTCAGGGACAGCCTTGAAGAAGTGGAGCCCTTGTCCCTTTTTGGCTCTATGAATTAACCAGACGTGACTTTGGACAGGACACAACCTTAGTTTTTCTTTTGCATCTGGGAAGGCTGCAAGATGTAGTAGAAACAGCATTTGACTACAAGTCAGACTCCAATTTAGAACCCCAGCTCCACTGCTTAGTAGCTGTGTGACCTTGGGTTAGAGGATTCACCCCTAGAAATGTCGGTTGCCTCCTCCACACCATTGGAACAGGGCCTTCCTCCAGGGGGCTGTGAGCAGTTGATGAGATCCATATGTGCTTATTTGGATCTTAATATATGCATATGGACATTTTGTAAACAGTTCAATGCAACTGGAACAATAAGGGAGCTGTGTGCTCAGTGGTCATCAGCCTGGGATCCTGGGTCCGAATGCCTTGCTTTGCTGCCAGGGTTCCATGACCTGCCAGTTGTGTGTCCTGGGGCACATCACCCAATCTCTCTACAAAACTGGGCATCATTATAACACCTAGATCACTTTATTGCTGTGAGAATTAAGTGAAATACTTTTGTGTATGCATTGTATGTATGTGCATCTATATAATACATGTACATCTATATACCATATGTAAATACACACATATGAATATGGTTTAAAATAGTGTCAACACGTAAGAGTCTAATAAACTTGATTAGTTGTTATTATTCATTTAATTTTGTATAACCCATCCTTTCTGGATACCAAGTTTGGTAATCCTGCCCTGGATGAAGAACCCTCTTGGGAAGCACTTTCAGGGCCTTCAGAAAGATCATTTTCTATGACAAACTGGACCATGTCACTCCCAAGTTTCAGCCTATCGACGCGGGAGAACAAACAGGGCCAGTTAGGAGGCGCTCCCTACCACCTTCGAAACGCAGACTTCACCCACTCAGGCCTCTCCAGTTTAGGTGCTTATGCATGCCTCTTCTGCATGGGCGCATTCCCATTTGTCCTGCAAATCACAGACCAACCATGCCATGCCAGCTCCATGCCCCTGCCCAGCCCCCACCTCGGGCTGGGCTGGGTGCCCCTCCTTGGAGCTCCTGCAGGCTGCTTTTTGGCACTCTGTCACAGTCCTCATCCTGGGGTGCAATTGCTTGGTCCCTAGAATGAGTGCCTTTCCACCTGGAAAGCTGCTCAGATGCAGGGCAGAGTCTTATGCATGATTTTCCTCCCAGGGGCTGGTCCACTGCTTGGCCCAGATGGTTGTTGACAGAATGAAGGGCCAATTCAAATGCTGCGAGAAGCAAGTCTTCTAATTGCTTTAAAACAGTTTATTTCAGACCCACTTTGAAAGTAACCAGGTTATACCCTAAATTACCTTTTATTTTCTAGAGATCTATAACACCAACCTCAAAGGACAGAGACTTGTCACCACCAAGTACATAGGAGAGATTGAACAGACCCTTCCCACCTAATGAGGCATCCCTTTGCTCTGTCAAGTTGACACATAAAATTAACTGTCACACATTTACTTAGTGGACTTTAAAAAAATTCCCCTGAATTACTGGATAGCTCCTTTTCTCCAGGGTAGACATGCAATCTAAGAGCAGATGACCTCCACAAGAGAAATATCTTTGAGAGAGTGACTTAAAAACTTACTTTTTGATAAAGGCCAGTCTCACGGGAGATAAGCGATATCTCATTGTGGTTTTGATTTGCATTTCCCTGATGATTAGAGATGTTGAGCATTTTTTCATATGTTTTTTGGCCATTATTCTGTCTTCTTTTGAAAAGTTTCTGTTCATGTCCTTTGCCCACTTTTGGATAGGGTTGTTTGATTTTTTCTTGTTGATTTTCCTGAGTTCTAAGTAGATTCTAGTTATCGGCCCTTTATCGGATTTGTAGCATGCAAAAATTTTCTCCCATTCTATAGGTTGTCTGTTTGCTCTTGTGACAATTTCCTTGGCTGTGCAGAAGCTTTTTAATTTGATCAGGTCCCATTTATTTATTTTGGTTGTTGCTGTGATTGCCTTTGGGGTCTTCTTCATAAATTCTTTGCCTAGGCCAATGTCGAGAAGAGTATTTCCAACATCTTCCTCTAGAATTCTAATAGGTTCACTCCTTAGGTTTAAATCTGTTACCCAGCGTGAGTTGACTTTTGTGAGAGGTGAAAGGTGTGGATCCTGGTTCAGTCTTCTACATGTGGCTATCCAGTTTTCCCAGCACCATTTATTGAATAAGGATTCTTTTCCCCAGTTTATGTTTTTGTCTGCTTTGTCAAAGATTAGATGGCTGTATGAGGATGGTTTTATATGTGGGTTCTCAGTTCTGTTCCACTGGTCAATGGCTCTGTTTTTGTGCCAGTACCAAGCTGATTTTAATATTACAGCTTTGTAATAGAGTTTGAAGTCTGGTAAATTGATGCCTCCCATTTTGTTTTTATTGCCTAGAATTGTTTTTGCGATGCGGGGTCTTCTCTGGTTCTATACGAAGCGTATTAAAAAGTCCCAAAACAATAAATGTTGGCGTGGATGCGGAGAGATAGGAACACTCATACACTGCTGGTGGGACTGCAAACTAGTGCAACCTCTGTGGAAAGCAATATGGAGATACCTTAAAGAGATACAATTAGAAGTACCATTCGATCCAGCAATCCCATTACTGGGCATCTACCCAAAAGATCAAATGGTATCCTGTAAGAAAGACACCTGCACCCGAATGTTTATAGCAGCACAATTCACAATTGCAAAGATGTGGAAACAACCCAAGTGTCCATCAATATATGAGTGGATTAATAAAATGTGGTATATGTATACCATGGAGTACTATTCACCTTTAAGAAACAATGGTGATATAGCACCTCTTGTATACTCCTGGATAGAGCTGGAATGCATTCTACTAAGTGAAGTATCCCAGGAATGGAAAAACAAGCACCACATGTACTCACCATCAAATTGGTATTAACCGATCAACACATAAGTGTACATATAAGAATAACATCTATTGGACGTCGGGCAGGGGGGAGGGGGAAGGGGGGGAGGAGGGGACGGGTATATGCATACACAAAGAGTGCAATGCGCACCATCCGAGAGATGGACACGCTTGAAACTGGGACTTGGGGGGAAGGGGGGCAAGGGCAACATACGTAACCTGAACATTTGTACCCCTATAATAACAAACAATAAAAAAAAAAAAAAAAACTTTTACGGAAATCTAGTGAAATTGTTCCAGCCAGCCATGCTGTAGTCCAACAGTTCAATTTCTGCCTTGTCTATTCTGGCTCAGCTCTGGAAAGTGGTCATCTATCTCACCAATGTCCACATGACTTAGTGTCTAAGGGATTGGGCAAATGGATCATCTGTTGCACACTAGTGTAGGAACGACTACAGCAATTCGTAAACGGCACATGTGTACCCGATGGGTTAAGAAACTCCTTTCTGCACCTTCGGAGAAGCCCAACAAGTCAACAGAGGCCAGCTGTGCCACGGAGTGACCTTCTCTACCAAACGCGGCACGGTGCTCACAGAACCAGGCGCGTGCATTCAAAGCTAGTGAACGGCTGAATGGATAAACAGTTGTGCACACATCAAACCATCCCTTTACTACTGTTCTCCTCCTTCTCCTTTGTCATCATGTTGTGCTTGTTATTTGTATCAAAGTTGCACATGAAGCAGTCAATGAACTAAACAGTTCTGCAAGTCATGTTGCAACAATCCCTCTCCTTTCTTCCCCATGTATCCTTCTCCATCCACTCTCCTCCTTCAGGTTACAATTTTGGCATCTAACTCCTTATCCCTAAATGATAGACCTGCATGACTCCTTCACTGTTTAATTCCAGCCTCTCTGTGCCAGCTTCCCACTATGGAAGATGAGGGTCTAGCAGTCTTTCCTCTCCCGGGCCCCGGGAGACCCACTCCTCCCTCCCATTCCCCCATTTTCCCAATGGAGTGCTACTGCCTTTTTGATTAGATCCATTTGCAGTGTTTAGGTGGTTATGATGAGGTATTACACAGAGAGACGACCCATGCAGTGAGCCTTACTTATGCACAGAGGATGTCGTGTGCAACATTTTACTCCCTAGAATAAATAATTGCTTTTCCATAGGTTTTTTTTTCTTTCTGAACTTCTCATTACTTCAACTTCAGATGCTTTACCAACTAAACAAATCTTCTCTCAAGGCAGCCAGATCCATCAGGAATTCTATCAGTTCACTCTTCCTGAGGAGGTACCTCCCAGGGTCTTCTGACCCACTGCAATTAGAACTGGGCACGGTCTACACTGGGGACAAATGACACCCCTTCAGTGTCGGTCTGGCAGATTCCTGTGCCTGTCGCCTTTGCGGGAGCTCCAGCTTCCTGTGTTCCATTTCTTTATCCTCCTCAACTTATTCCTTCGTTTCCCTTTCATCTCATTTTCCTAATACTTGAGAAAAGGTATATGGGAGGTACATTTTTTGAGCCCTGGAACTTGCGGAAATGTACAGTCTCACACTTGATTGATTAGCACGTCAGCACTGCCTTCTAGCACTTGAGAAATTCACAACTATTCTGATTCTTCAGCCTGTATGACCTGTTGCTCTTCTCTGAAAGCTCATCAGATCTAAAATTTGTTTTGGTCTGTGTCTATTTCTAGTCATTTCTCCGCACTCTTGGTAGATTTCAATCTAGAAACTTCCATATTTCGGGTCTGTGAGATTTTCTTTAATTATTTCATATATTTTGCCTCTATGTTTTCTCTCTTCTCTTTCTGATGTTGAAATCTCTGGACTGGTCTTCTAATTTTCTTACCTTTTTTCTCATATTTTCTTTTTGTCTTTTTACTCTACTTTGTAAGAGAGTATAAAGACCTTGTCCTCCAGCATATCTGTTGAGATTTTTATTTCTGCTTTTATACATTTAATTTATAGGGCTCTAATGTTTGTTCTCTGAATTTTAAGAAATGCTATTTCTTGTTTTACAGTTACAAAAGTCTTCTTATCCCTCTGAAAATACTGATCATAGTTATTTTGATGTTTTCGGAGTCTCTGTTTATTCCAAACTTCATTTTTTCCATTTGATTGTTTAGATCTTGATGTTTGTGTTCAATTTCCCTGGGTGTCTGAAAATCTTATGTTTTTGGTACCCTGACTGGGAGCTAACAAATGAGTGATGCTTGTTGACTATGGACTACCCTCTAGCGTGTCCTGGGCAACCTCTGACATCACAATCTCTTTTTTCTTGGTTCAGTCACAACACACCTGAAATCACTTGAGTGTCCTGCCTGGAGCATGCAAACAACAAGGCACCATTGTCTGATCCCAGTTGGGGTGGGAGGGTGTTATTTCAGCATTTGGTATGTGTATGTTTAGACAATCTTGCCATTTTTGGTGCAGTATCCCAACCCAGGCAGGCTTGATGTTCCTCAGCCCAGACACTCTCTCTTTTACCCTCCTTAGGGGAATAACCCTCAGTCTTCTTGGGCGAGGAAGGGGCAGCCCTCTAGCTCTGCAGTGGGTAAACGGGTCTGCGGTTCTTAAGAAGTTTTCAACCACTTCACCTTATTTTAGCCTCTTTTTTCACCACCCTCCCCCAATTCTGTAGATACCAGGTGCTGCCAACTCCTGAGCCTTCAAGGGATACTTTAGCATCTATCAGTTCTTAACTCTCCTCAGTGGCCACTGAAGATTCAGTTTCTGGTAACCTAAGCTGTTAATCCCTGTACACCTTTTTTCCAACTCCCCTCAATGTTTTGCTGTAGTCTCTATTCAGTTTTCCCTATCCTCATACATTTATCATTTTTCAGACACCCCTTCCTGTCATTTAATGGAGTTTCAGAGGGGAAAAATGTAGACGTGTGTTTGTGTGTGTGTGTGCAAGTGCACGCTTAATCTGTCATCTTAGAAGTTCAAGTCCTTGTCTTTTCCAAATCTTCCAAAAATATTTAAGTGAGAAGATCAGCCAGGCACAGTGCAAGGCCACAGGCGAACAAGTCTGGTGCCCTCACGCCAGCGCCTCTGCTGGGGTCAGTAAGAAGACTGTGTCAGTGATGCCAGCGCTTTCCAAAGCCTCTCGTTGGGCTCCTGCTTGTGCCGCACACTCCCTCTGCTCACTGTGTGGGACGTGGCACTGCTGTGCGCAGGAGGGGAGAAGAGAGGTCCCTGGGGAGGCAGCAGAGACTCAGCACTTCCACACACAGCCCAGAGCCAGCACGGAGGCTTCCCAAAAGAAAAAAATCTTCCACAATGCACAGCACTGATTCCAAAGTATGGAAAGGAAGAGAGTGAAATCCCTCACACTCCAGACTCATTGGTAGAATAATGCCACTGTGACCCCTTCTGGCCTGAGACAGGAGGGACAGAATGTTCCAGACTCCCCAAAGCTGGGGCAGAGAAACTAAGGCCAACCACCAGCCCTGTCTCTAACGGTGGGATACAGGGGTGTGTGCGTGTGTGTGTGTGTGTGTGTGTGTAAACAGCAGCAGGCCACCAGTTGGTCCACCTCGATTCAGGCAATGAGGCCGTACGCTGTCTGCAGAGGATGCATAAGAAATGAGAAGGCGTTCTGCTCTATGTTATCACATGCACTGCCACCTCTAAACAATGTCAGGGACAAAACACTCTCCCGCTGCTGCGGACTGCTCCTGACACCCTATCCCATGCACACCACTATCCTAGGCATCCCACCAGCACCCAGTTACCTGTGGATGATGTGGTACCTCTGCAGATAATCCAGGGCCAGTGCCAGCTCACAGATGTAGAGCTTCACAGCCCCTTCCGTGAAATGCACGTTCTGCTGCAGGTGGTAGCGCAGGTCCCCCCCAAGGAGCAGGTCCACCACCATGAACATGTCCTCTTCATCCTGGAAGGAGTACCTACAAGCACAGAGCAACAGCAAAGGTTAGGGACAGACATCCTCAAGACCAAAGCCCCCATTTTACGGAAGAGCAAACTGAAACTCGGAGAGAGGCGCCGATGTTGCCTGAGTCATCATGATATGAGAGTGGGGGCAGAGGAGAGGCTTTCAATTCCCAGGCTGCTCCCATACTGTTGGGGTTTCCTGATTCCCTGCATAGCAAAGGCAAGCAGGAGTACCCAGCATCACTTCCCAGGTGCTGGCAGACAGATGACACTTAAACCAGCACTGGACTCCAACATGTTACTTCAACCATTTCTAGTAGATGCTTTTATTAGATGCTGTCAAGATTTATAGGAGTTAGTCTCCAGAGATTCATCCCTCTCCCCCTAAACCCCTTGGTTTCCTTTCTGTGCATGCCGTTCTGCACATAGGGCTTGTTTCTGCAACCCTTCAATGCAGTAATGTTCTGGGACATCCAAGTCCAGGTCTTAAGGGAATCAGTAGTTTATAATTCTTGCCTCTTGGAACTTGGCCAAATTCCAAGCCACACGGAGAGGCTAAGAGAAAGAAAACCAAGGCTCTCTGGTCAACAGTCCCCACTGTGCAACACGTGACAGCTAGCACCAATGGCCGGCCATGAGAGTGAGCCTCCTTGGGCGTCTGGATCTTCCACTGCAGCCCGGGATACCACGTGGAGTAGAAGAATTGCCCAGCTGAGCCCAGTTACGCCATAGAACATGACGTGATATTAATAAAATGGTGAGTTTTCTAAGCCACTAAGTTTTAGGATGGTGTTTTGTTTTGTTTCCAAAGCAATATAAAACTGATACAGTATTGATACAGTATTGAATTCATTTCTTAAAAGTGCCTTTGGGCTTCCTAAGGACTGAAGAGCCTACATACAGAATCTCAGAATGTTGTTCATCAGCTGTAGAATAGCATCACATCATCAAATGTTGTCAAGCTCCTTACAGATTCATGGAAGATAGTAACAAAATCACATAATCAAAGAATTTCAGAATGTGATCATGGAAGCTTAGACCTGTGTCTTAGATCTTTGTATATTGGACCTGGATCAGCCAGGCTATTCCCCTCACTTGACAGAACATGAAACTGAGGCCTCAGGGAAGAAGGGACTTGGTGGGTCAGTGTCAGGGCAGGGCAAGAACCTAGATCCTGGACTCTCGCTACCTCCCTGCGACCACACACTGCTGTGATGCTGATGTGATGCACACATGCTGTTTCAGCAATCTGGGAGTGCAGCCCTGGGAGGGAGACTCACGCACGATTTGGTCCCACGAGAGGTGACAGAATCGCATGCTTACAGGATGGGAACCTCTAGCCCCATATGGTAGAGACTGGGACCCAGGAGAGAGGAAATGGCTGGCCGGAAGTAGCAGCCCTCCTTGTGTATCTTACCCGCTGCTTATAATTGTTCAGAATTGAGGCAAGGAACAGGGGAGCTTTTTATTGTGCCCCTAGAATCATGAATTTGCCAGACATTCACAGAACACCTCTCTTGTGACAGGCATCGTGCTGTGCGCTGGGAACATGGGGACAAAGAAACTGTCCTCGCCCTGAAGGAGCACATAGGCTCCTAGGGGACTCAAGCCGACGGTCACAGACAACGCAGGGGCTGGTGCTCCAGGAGTCTTTTTGGGTGTAGCGGGCATAGGGAGGGTGGAAGTCAGGGCTCCAGCAGGTGGGGGTGGGTAGGAAGAACTGGGACAGTCTTTGTGGATGAGGGATTTCCTGGGTCAGGAACACACAGTGGGGCTGTGACTCAGACGGGGACAGCATGACCCAAGGCTGGCTCAGGGCCCATGGGGGTCCACCCTTGGAAGTCCCCATACTGACATGGCTGGGCAAGAGGGACGTAGGATACAGTCCTGGCCCTTCATGGGAAAGAGGGACAGGAACACCCTACAGTATGGAACGCTGGGTCTCCTACCGGGGACACGTAGGAAGTGCTGCAAGAGCAGAGGACGTGGGCTAAAGCTGCATTTCCCAGGCACCTCCAGCCCAAGGGGCCCTCCTTCCTTTCCAAGTGAAGCCACCAGGAGTATCCAGGAGTGGCTGTAGCCTCATTTGCTGCCCAGACTTCCCCAATATTTCCAGGTAATGGGTTAAAGGGAATCATTTATAGAAATTTCAGTGAGCAAGTTTTGTTTGCCAGAAAACTTTATTTTTTTAAATTCTACCCTATTATGTCAAGAATTTTGTAACTTACAGAAAAGTATACTCTAATTTCTATTCTGTTCCATTGATCTCTTTGCCTGTCACTAAGCTAACGTCATTCATTCACTCAACAAACACTGAGTGCCTCCAGGTGCTGTGCTTGGCCCACAGGCAGGAGCAACCATGGACACCAGGCCCTTCCTTTCACAGGCCCTAGATTCTCATGGAGGACAAAAGCTGTGGAGAAATGAAGCCACGAGGAGGAGACTGGCTGGGGATGTAGGGCGAATTTAGGAAGGTGCCGGGGGAGCTCCTCCGAGCAGAGGCCACTTGAGCTGAGCCAGTTGCAGGAAGGCGGGGCTGGAGGAGGCAGTGCGGAGAGAACATCCTTTGCAAGTGCAAGGCTCTAAGACAGGGAGAAGCTGGGAGAGGCCGACAGCGTGGCCGGAGCAGAGCCAGTGAGACCAAGGCTCCCACTGGGGCCCCCGCAGCCCAGGGAGGGGACTGGATTCTGTTTCCAGGAGGATGGAAAGTCGGCGGAGAGTCAAGCTGGGGAGTGACCTGGCTGCTTCCTCCTTATGAAGATCTCTCTGGATACAGCATAGAGAATAGGTCTGAGAAGGACTCTGGGCACAAAGCCAGTGGGATTCCCTGGAGGGCTGGATGGGGAGTGTGGTGCCACGCACGTCCCTCTGGCACTGGGAGGTCTGGGCTCTGTGGGAGCCTCAGGGCCAGCACTTCCCGTTCCCTATCTCCAGTGCATTAGCCGTGGCCCACCTCAGGGTGTGACCCGGGCCAGCTTTGTCCCCGCTTGTCTCAGGCTCACTTCAGAGCTTGCTCGTGGGAAGCAGGTGGGTGGGGGCTTGCTTGGTGGCCCAGGGAGCTCCGGAGAGCACCAGCTCCATCTTAGAGCCAGTTCAGGGAAAGTGTAACCTCAGTCCGGCATTCGATCTCTGCCGCAGTCGTGCACTGCGGGAACAGCGACACGTCAGCAGAAAGGTTAGAAAGTAAAGCTTCCTTAGGTGCCTCCCAGGCTGGAGGTACTGACCTTTTTCAAATGCAATTTTTTCCAGTTGGCCCATCTGGTTAGCATGTCTGGGCCCATGCAAGAACCAGACTGAAAAATTCTCCTTTGACTTTCATTGGAATTATATCGAATTTACAGATTAATTTAAAGGGAATTAACATTTTTATAATGTTGGACATTTCCAACCATGAACATGGAATATCTGTTGATTCTGATCTTCTTTTATGATTATCAATAAAGTTTTACAATTCTCTGCTTCACAGCCTGGCATCTATGTATTTTTATTCTAAGACTTTGAAAATAGTTTTTATTGCTATTGTAAATACAATCTTTTTCAAGAAAGCTCACTAGCAGGTCCTCATGGGGGTGAAAGAGCACTCTGAAATTGCATACATTTATCTTGTATGTAGAAACTTGGCTGGTCTCATAGTTACCAGTTCTAACGCTTTTCCCACTGATGCTCCGGGGTTTGCTTATTACATGAAAATTTCTGTATCTTCCACAAAAAAACTGCTATCTTTTAAATATTCCAATCCTTATCCTCTTATTTCTTCGTCTTGTTTTACTTCACTGTCTGGGGCCTCCAGTGAAAGGCTGACCAGGAAGGGTGATGGTACCATTTCTACCTTGTCCTGAACTTAAGCGTTTCCCCATTAAGTAAATTGTTTGCTGCCTTTGAAGTTGATCATTTATCCTGTTAAGAAAGTTGCTTTCTGTATTGCTAAGAACTTTTATCATGAGCAGGTGTAGAGGCTTTTTTCTTTAATGTTAAACTGTTTTTGCATTTCTAGACTAAACCCTACTTGTTGATAAACACACACATGCACACACACATAGACACATACATTTTACTGGACTCAAGTTGCCAATATTTTGTTTTGGGTTTTTGCATCTAATGTTCTGAGTAACACTAGCCCTGACAGTCCTGCCACGGTCCTGACCCAGGTTGGTATCATGGTGGTACTGGCCTGGTCGGAGGAAGTGTTTAGCTGTTCCTCTCTGGTCTGTACGTGGGAAGGGTGCACAGGGGCATCACCTGTAGAAAGTCTGGTCTCACAGGCCCTCCATCCCTTACTTGTGATTCATGTGGGATCCTCCTTCCTCACTTGATGTGCTCCTGTTGGTGCTATCAGATGGTTCATGTGCTTCGCCCTCAACCAAAAGATGAGCAAATCAATAACCCAGGCTGACCGGGAAGTACAGGCACACCTCATTGCATTGCGCCTCACGGGCGTGTTTTTTTGCAAATCGAAGGTTTATGGTGACACTGTATCAAGCAAGTCTCCCAGAGCCATTTTTCCAACAGCCTGTGCTCACTTTGTTTCTCCGTGTCACATTTTGGTAGTTCTCCCAATATTTCAAACTTTTTCGTTGTTATTAGATCTGTTATGGTGGTCTGTGATTACTAATGTTTGATGTTGTTATACATAATAATTGTTGAGACACCACCAACCACACCCACATAAGACGGCAAACTTAACTGATACATGTTGTGCGCTTTCTGACGGCTCCAGGGATTGGTCATTCCCCAACTCTCTCACTCTTCTGGGACCTCCCTATTCCCTGATAACCCTACAATGGCCTCTAAGTGTTCAGGTAAAAGAAAGAGTCACACATTTCTCACTGTAAATCAAGCTAGAAATGATCAAGCTTAGTGAGGAAGACATGTTGAAACCCGAGACAGGCTCAAAGTTAGACTTCTTCACCAAACAGCCAAGTTTCCCATGCAAAGGAACAGGTCTTAAAGGAAATTGAAAGTGCTACTCCAGTGAACACACCAATGACAAGAAGGCAAAGCAGCCTTATTGCTGATATGGAGAAAGTTTCACGGTTTGGATAGAAGATCAAATCAGCTGCAACATTCACTTAAGCCAAAGCCTAATCCAGAGCAAGGCCCTGAGTCTCTTCAATTCTGTGAAGGCTGAGAGAGCTGAGGAAGCTGCAGAAGAGAAGTTGGAAGCTCACAGAGTGTGGTTCATGAGGTTGAAGAAAAGAAGCCATCTCCATAACATAAAAGTGCAAGGTGAAGCAGCAAGCTGATGGAGAAGCTCCAGCAACTTATTTGGAAGATCTAGCTAAGATCACTGATGAAGGTGGCTACACTAAACAACAGATTTTCAGTGTAGATGAAACAACCTTCTATTGAAAGAAGATGCCATCTAGGCCTTTCATAGCTAAAGAAGAGAAGTCAGTGCCTGGATTCCAAGTTTCAAAGGACAGGCTGACTCTCTTGTTAGGGACTAATGCAGCTGGTGACTTTAAGTCAAAGCCAGTGCTCATTTATCATTATGAAAATGCTAAGGCTCTTAAGAATTATGCTGAAGCTACTCTGCCTGTGATCTATAAATGGAACATCAAAGCCTGGATTATAAAACATCTGTTTATAGCATGCTTTGCTGAATATTTTAAGCCCACTGTTGATACCTACTCTTCAGAAA
>RJWJ010037326.1:0-15581 GCA_004363605.1 Indri indri | reverse complement strand
ACTGGGGAACAGAGCAAGATCCTGTCTCTTGAAAAAAAAAAGACTGTCAAGCCCTCTGAAATCCTGCCGTCCCCCAGGAGACGAGGGAATTGATCAATTCCTAAAATGTTAGGTGAAAGAAGGTGGCAGTAAGAGTGTGTCTCTGTATTTCATTTTCTAGCCTCACTTACTACTCAGAACAATAACGTATCTCTTTTATTAAAACAGATTGGCTGCTGCTAATACTTTTTATCTTTAGTGGCTTGTCTTTGGACCATTAGGTAAACATTTGCAATCTTCTTGATCTGCTTGGCAGAAATGAAAACACACCAGAAGCATTTTTTATGACAAGGTATTTTAGTGGTCAGGGAGCTGAGGGTAGTGGAGTAGGAGACATAAACATGAACAACAATTAAACAACACAGTATTGCTATGCGGATACACATTCTGTACAGATCAATAAGTAAAGGGCATTAAATCGGAACAGAAAGTCAAGTAGCTTTTACCAAAAGCCTGTTCCGCAGAGCTAAAAATAATCCCATTTGCAGATGAAAACAAGAGGCAAATGAAGAAAAACAAAGCAAAGGGTACTTTAGAACAAAGAAGCTGCTAAAGGACCAATGGAATCTCATAAAAATTGTGTATTTGAAAATATATTTAAATAAATATATTTTGGAAAGAAATTCAATTTTCTCTCTTTAGTTTCTCTGCAGCAGTTGATACTTTAGGAATACGATGGTTTCACTGACTCTAGACTGGATCACCAGAAGCTCTTGGGTCCCCTTTTACCTTTCTCTGTTCTTGTGGAGGAAATAAATGCAAGCACTTTTGCTTTCTGTCAGTGGGGAAGGAGGCAAGTGAGGGCCTCACCGATGAATATTTGTAATTATTATGTATTTCTTAGTTCAGTGGACTTCGGAGACTGACCATTAACCAAATGAACCATAGGAATTTATGATTTTCATTTTGTTTGGTTTGGATAGATCATAACCCCTAGCATTGAAACAATGCATTTTGAGATAATTGCTGTGATTGTACAGGAAAGTTTATTTGAAGTCTTGAGATGGACTTAGAATTTAATACTGACTTCTGAAATTTCTGTGGGCTATAATGAGCTCAGTTTACAAGATGACTGCAGAATGATTTATAGCCCATAAGAGGACATACAGTAGTTGCAGATAAAAGAAACAGAGGGTAAAAGCAGCCTTGTTAGAATTCTCTGAGAAGATTAAATTGTTAGTTCCAGAAAAATAACTAGAAACAGGGGAAAGTGGAAAGTTACATTTATGGCTTGTATCTCAGACTCTACATTTCAACAATAGTAACAACACTACCAACGGCAATGTCAGCTTCTTGGTGAGAGAAGGGCACTGGCCTGGAGAAATTTCAACTCAAAAATATGAATCCGATTCACAGTAAACAGTTTTAGGTAGGTTCAAAATGGCATGTTTTGCACTGTGTTACATACTTTGAAAAAACTGAAGCTCGTAAAGGAGAGGCAGGAAGTGGAGTTGGTTTCTCACCACCATGATCAAGGGACACCCGACAGAGTTGTTGTAATTTTAGTGGTTTCATCCTACGCCAGGTGAGCCAGTTCAGAAATGTGACAGTTGAAATAGCCTTCCGACTTTGCAGCCTTTGGGGAGCCAGGCAAAGCACCCTTCCAAGGGGCCGGATAGCCAGCTGCTAAGGCAAAGGGACCTGCATATCCCCCTCACATGGGAAAAGCACAGATAAACTTGGCTCTTTTCATGCTGATATGACTGTAGATCTAGAAAACTCCAACTCTATTTGAAAAATCAAAGAAATACTAAAATTTATAAGGGAATTTCATCAGATAGGAAAGATAAACATATGCAAATCAAAGCTATTTTTCCTGTTAGCAATAACCACGTTGAAATGCAAATGAGAATAAATAGTCCATTGAAAAAGCGACAAAAATTTAAAACACTGAGGAATACACTTCACAAGAATGGTATAGACTCATATGAAGAAAACTACAGAGTCATCTGAAGGACAGTAAACATGTAGTGAATTAGTTGAGACATATTCCATTCTTGGTTTAGAACATTTAATATAATTCAATCTATAAATTGAATACAATTCTCAGTTGTATTAAAATGGCCCCAAAATATGAAAAAAATATAGTAGTAGAGGTGGGGGATCTGCCATACCAGATATTAAAACCCAGAGCAAATGTCATCAAAATATCATGGCAATAAAATAGAAATTTATAAATAGAAGAGTAGAGGAGTAGAATAGAAAGCTAAGAAATAGATCTTAGTATATATGGAAATTATATACCAGATGTTATTTCATATCACTGCAAAGAATAATTAATGAAGGGACTGGTTATCCATCTAGGAAAAAAAAGTTTCCTTTTTTTGTGGGAGTCTCACTCCTCTGTTGCCCTAGGTGAAGTGCTGTGGTGTCACTGTAGCTCACTGCAAACTACAACTCTGGGGCTCAAGTGATTTTCCTGCTTCAGCCTCCTGAGAAGCCGGGACTACAGGCACGCGCCACCATGGTGCCCAGCTAATTTTTCTATTTTAGTAGAGACAGGGTCTCACTCTTGCTTAGGCTGGTCTTGAACTCCTGAGCTCAAGCAATCCTCCTGCCTCAGCCTACCGGAGTGCTAGGATTATAGGTGTGAGCCACCTTGCCCAGCCCAGGAAAAAGAAGTAATTGGAACTCTGCCTCATAGGATAACTATAAATAAATTCTAGATGTATTAAAGACATGGAGGTTTTGAACTTTGTAAAAACCAAAACAGGAATTCAGAAACTATAAAATAAAACGTACATATATTAAAAAATAAAAAGTTTCTATGGCAATAGATGGCATAAACCAACTGTAGATTGGGAAAATATCTATATTACAAATGACAGTTAATAATGAGCACAATCTCTTACAAATCTGTAAGAAAAAGTTCAACACTCAAACAATAAATGAACAAAGACTATGAGAGGATAACTCGTGAAGAGAAAATCCAAAACGGTTAATAAACAGAAGAAGGATAACCATCCTCATTTGTAGTCATGAAAATGCAAATTAAAGTAATAACGAGATGTCCATTCTAATTTACCAAATTGGTAATAATGAAAGAAGACGATATATGATTTTTTAATAGCCTTTTGGAAAGCTGTTTGACAAAATCTCTTTACATGAAAAATTCACGAACCCCTCAACTCAGAAATTCTACTCTTGGGAACGTATTTTATTAAAACAAAAGCACGAAAATTTGAGGAAGTATGCACAAGGACGATTGCTGCAGCTCTTTATGCATGTACGTAGGTATGTATGTACTTTGTAGTGGCAGAAAACTGGAAATATGCATTAATTAGGACTAAGTGCAGTTGCTTAAAGCAAAAACATTTGCTTCGTCTATTTTGATAAGTTTCTACATGTTTTTTGCTGTAGGAAATGTTCCATGCTAGTTAATCTTTCATGGCCAGAAAGAAAAGTCCCATTCATCACTTGTTAATTAGGTATTTCAGTTATTCATTTAAAAATCTCATCTTGCACTGTAAACCCACTGTGGACATTTTTTTACTTGTGGATTCAGTGTCAAGCCCTCTGAAATCCTGCCATCCCCCAGGAGACAAGGGAATTGATCAATTCCTAAAATGACCCAAATGACAGGTGCTTTAAAAAAGTACAGGTTTATTTCTCTCTCTCACCTAGTAAAAGTCCAGAGGTAGGCACTAAAGTCTAGCTCCCTGAGGTTAATAGGGCCCCAGCCTTCTTAAAACTCATTGCTCTGTTACCTACTCTTATGCCTCAACATGAATGCTAAAGTTTTATCCATCACAGTAGCTTTCTAGGTAGCAGGATGGAGGAAGGAAAAAGGACACCTCCCCTTGCCTCACATTTAAAGTGAATTATCAGAAGTAAGACACAACCAACACAATCCTTCTGCTGCTATGTTGATAAGAAGCATTCACAGGACCACACTTACATGCAAGTGAGGCTGGGATATGTAGTGTTTTATTTGATGATAATGTACCTAACTAAAAATTAGGTTTTGTTACTGATAAATTTGGTGAGAGACAACTAGCAGTGTCTGTTACAGGCAAACCATAGAACAATGGGCAGTTGTTGAAAGAAATGAATTAGATCTGTTAATGTTGACTTGGAAGAACTAGAACAACTTTATGAAGTTTTAAGAATCCATAACCAATTTATTTCTCTTAAATTTTTCTTTTGTTTATGCATAATTATATATGATTAATATCTATATCTAAATAAGTTCAAAAGAACTCTTAAAAATAAAAAGTCAAAACACAAAGTAATAAAAATACTGTGTCATGGTTTATTTGACAGTATTTTTCTTTCTTAGTGGTACATAAATTATTGGTGTACTTACAGTTGGTGACATCTCAGTACGATGAAATATAACAATAATTTAAATTAATACAAAATGGTATGAAACAGCATTATGACAACAGATGGCATGTGAATCTGATAATATCTCCAAATACTTTCCTAAAATTTTGCAAGTTTTTACTTTTGGTCATCACTCCAAAACAATAGCTAAAATCTTGAAACCTGGGCTTCCTTACTACCATGGCAAATCTTCTGACTCTTGGAATCTAACTCCTTGGAGACCATCTGGGGGCCTCCATTCCTCAGCCTTTTGGAATCTATTGAATCTTTGTTAGCTCCCCTGATCGGTGTGCTGGCTCTCTTGCTTCAGAATCTATCGATCAATTGCAACTCATTAAAGAGTTTTTCAAAATGGAGGAGAAACATCTTTTTTGTGTACGAAGACCACTTTCTCTTTTATTTTTCAAATCGTTGGAATCTAGGAAAAAAGACATTTCACCTAAAATGCAGGGAGGCAGATACTGTGAATTGGTTTGCTGAAACTGGAAAGGTAAAACCACATTTCTTAGACTCCTACAGCTAAAGTTTTGGATGTAAATTTGGTATTAACAATTAGATGCACTTATGGGACATTTTCTGGAAGATTGGTAGCTACAAATTTAATTTCTTTAACAGATACAGAGTTATTGAGGTTATCTATATTTTTTGAGTGAATTTTGGTAGTCTGTGTTTTTCAAGAAATTTATTCATCAAAATCGTTGAATTTATTGGCATAAAGTCACTCATAATATTCTCTTTTTAGTCTTTTAACATTGGTGGGATCCATAGTTATATGACCTCCCTCATTTCTGATATTGGTAATGTGTGTTGTTTCTCTTTCTTTTTTTATAGATCAATCAGGCTACAGGTTTATCAATTTTATTAATCTTTTCATTGGCCTTTTTATTCTTTTCCTTTTTCTGTCTACTTTGGGTTTAGTTTGTTCTTCTTTTCGCAGCTTTTAAAGATAAAATCTGGTCATTGATTGGAAGTTTTTATTTATTTCTTTAAAAAATAATTAATAATTAGTTTAATTAATGTCACAAAGGGAAGATATTGTGCCTCTATAGCAGATAATTCCTGATGACAAAAATCATGTAATATGCATATGATTAAAAATCCAAACAAATGTTTACAGAAAAGAAAATTAGTATCCCTTCCTCTCTGTTTCCCACAGCTGTTCTCATAAAGGGTAACCTCTCCTATTTTCATTCTTTTTTAAAAAAGTTCTTAAATTGATACATGATAATTGTACGTATTTATGGGCTACATGTGATATTTCGATACATGTATACAATGTGTAGTGATCAAATCAGGGTATTTAGGATATCCTTCATCTTAAACATTTACCATTCCTTTGTGTTTGATAACATTTCAAATCTCCCATTTTGAAACATACAATATATTGTTATCAACTATAGTCACCCTACTGGCTATTGAACACCAGAACTTATTCCTTCTGTCTAACTATATGTTTGTACCCATTAACCAATGTCTCTTTATCTTCCCTTCCTCCAGCCTCTGGTAACTATCATTCTACTCTCCACCTCCGTGAGATCAACTTTTTTAGTTCCCACATGAGTGAGAACATGAAGTATTTGTCTTTCTATGTTTGGCTTATTTCACTTCACATGATGACCTCCAGTTCCATCCATGTTGCTGCAAATGACAGGATTTCATCTTTTATGGCTGAATAGTACTCCATTGTGTATGTATACCACATTTTCTCTATCCATTCATCCACCGAGAGACACTTAGATTGATTACATATTTTGGTTATTGAGACTAGTGCTACTGTTTTACATAATGACTGTACTAATTTACATTCCCACCAAATAGCATATAAGAATACCCTCTTTTCCACATCCTCATCAGCATTTGTTATTTTTTGTCTTTTTGATAATGGTCATTCTAATTGGAATAAGATGATTTCTCCTTGTGGTTTTTATTTGCATTTCCCTGATGATTAATAATGTTGAGCATTTTTTTCTTATACTTGTTGGTCATTTGTATGTTTTCTTTTGAGAATTGTCTATTCAGATCCTTTGCCCACTTTTTAATGAAATTATTTGTGTTTTTTTTATATTAAGTTGTTTGAATTTCTCATACATTCTAGATATTAGTTCCTTATCGAATGAATAGTTTGCAAATATTTTTTCCCATTCCGTAGGTTGTCTCTTCACTCTGTTGATTGTTTCTTTTGCTAGGCAGAAGCTTTTTAGTTTAATATAGTCACATTTGTCCATTTTTGTTTTTGTTACTTGTGCTTTTGAGGTCTTAGCCATAAAATCTTTGCCTAACTAATGTCCTGAAGCATTTCCCTTATCTTTTCTTCCAGTAGTTTTATGGTTTCAGGTCTTAAACTTAAGTCTTTATTCCATTCTGAGTTGGTTTTGTGTATGTTGAGAGATAGGGGTCTAGTCTCATTCTTCTGCTTATGGATATCCAGCTTTGCCAGCATCATTTATTTATTTATTTTTTACTGCATAATACTCAGACTTGATTTATTGCTCAGCAGTACATTAAATTGCTTAGCAATTTATTGGACAAAGATCTACCTTTTTGTTTTTTATTAACCACCTTCCACAATACAAAACTGTCATGAATAATGTCTGTACAATTTAACAGTTTCAATAGTTGTTCAGATACAAATTTCTTTCAAACACATAATTGGAAACATAATTAATTACAAGTTAGAATTACACCATCCCTGTGCCTTAAAACATTAATATGTCAGTAATTTACAGTTGCTCAATTATGGTTAGCAAAGTAAAGTCCAGTGTATGGCTAGAAGTTACTATTATAATCTCGGAAAGTCAGACTTTTCTAGGTGCCAAAGTTCGCTGCTATAATTTAGTACACACAATTCAAAGGTTGTGCACATGTTCAAAGGCCATGATCTTCCACGGAACAAGAAGAACTTCTATATTAAATACGTAAAAACAGCAAAAAAAAAAAAATCCATTCATTCAGAAAGAGTTTCATCCTCCCTTCCTCCTTCCCCTTCTCCTAAGCTTTCCTAACCAGTTTGATATTAAAGCTGTAAGATGAGGCATGGTCAAAATTAAATCACTTTCATAACTACCACCAAGCTTACAACATTCATCTTTATGAATGAAGGTTTACTTTTTACACTTTGATACTCAACCTCTCAAAAACAGAAATTCATTTAGTAACATGGAAGAGAAGGAAATATTTTTAAATAAAGGAAAAAGAAAAACTAAAAAGTAAAGCCAACCCAATAAACAAATCACACACACTCACGTTGATCCCTACACCATTCTCAATGCAAAGGATAAAGCAGAGCCCATGGACCTTCCGTTCAGTAGTGGAGCCAGCATCATTTATTGAAGAGAGTGTCTTTTCTCTAATGGATGTTCTTGGTGCCTTTGTCAAAAATCAGTTGGCTGTAAATATGTGGACTTATTTCTGGGTTCTCTATTCTGTTCCATGGGTCTATATGTCAGTTTTTATGCCAGTACTGTGATGTTTTGGTTACTAGGATTCTGTAATACATTTCGAAGTCAAGTAGTATGATGCCTCCAGCTTTGTTCCTTTTTGCTCAGTATTGCTTTGGGTATTTGGGATCTTTTGTGGTTCCATACAAATTTTAGGAATTTTTTTTTCTATTTCTGTGAAGGATTTCACTGGTATTTAGATAAGGATTGCATTGAATCTATAGATTTCTTTGGGTAGTATGGTTATTTTAGAATATTAATTCTTCCAACTCATGAGCATGGGATGCCTTTCCATTGTTTGTGTCCTCTTCAATTTCTTTCGTAAGTGTTTTGTAGTTTTCCTTGTAGAGGTCTTTTACTTCCTTGGTTAAGTTTATTCCTAGGTATTTATTATTATTTTTTTATAGCTATTGTAAATGGGATTGCTTTCTTGATTTCTTTTTCAGCTGGTTTATTGTTGGTGTATAGGAACACTACTGATTTTTGTATGTTGATTTTGTATCCTACAACTTTACTGAATTTGTTGATTAGCTCTAAGAGGTTTTTTTTTTTTTTTTTTTTTTTGGTTGAGTCTTTAGGTTTTTCTATATATATATTCATGTCCTTTGCAAAGAGAGACAATTTGACTTTCTCTTTTCCAATTTGGGTGCCTTTTATTTCTTTTACTTGCCTGATTGCTTTAGCCTTAGTACTATGTTGAATAGGATTGATGAAATTGGGCATCCTTGTCTTTTTCCAATTCTTAGAAGAAAGGCTTTCAGCTTTTCCTTAATATAATGTTAGCTAGGGGTTTTTCATATATGATGTTTATTATGTCGACATATGTTCCTTCTATGTCTAATTTTTTGAGAGTTTTTATCATAAAAACTAAATCCTTTCAACCTAGTAGGAGATAATTATGAGGAAGACCAGACCAGTTATAAACAAAATAAAGAAACTGTAATTTTCTTTGCAATTTGGCTACAATTTAAACACAATAAACAATTTTCTGGCTGGGGTATGAAAGAATGTGGAAGATATTTGTTCCTATGGTAAAATGTGAAAAAAACCCCTCAGGTATTATAAAACTCATACTTATTTATAAAACTACTGAAGAGTGGTGGATGCAAGAAAAGCCCAGATGGACTGATTTTCAGAGAGAGGATCCCTTAATAAGTGACCATCAAACTGTGGCAGTTTCTGGAGACAAAGGTGGATAAGGAAGCCTGACGAAACTGAGATAGATGAGGTATTGGCGATGTTGGTGGCCAGGCAGAAAGACTGGAGTCTAGAGGACTCCTGAATGCAGCAATAATATACTTGACCTAACCATTTTCTCTGGCTACCCACTCCCATTCTGTTAATAGGGCAGTGATGGTGGGGTTAAAAAGCAGAAAGAACTCTCTAGTTGCATTCTAGAGAAAAAAGACCGAAAGAGTAAAAAAATTTGAATACAGTATTTATGACTTGTGTTATGATAACTAGACTGGGGTAGAAATAGTATTTTTAGAAATAATGACCAAATTTTCTCCAAATTTGAAATCCCAGTGAATCCCAAGCAGAAAAAATACAAAGAAAACTACACTATGGCATGTCATTAGACAAATTGCTGAAAACCAAAGATAAAGAGATCATTTTAAAAGCAGCCATGAAGAAAGACATAGTACATTCAGGGAGCAATGGGAAGAATGGTAGTTGGCTTATTATTAGAAATGGAAGCCAGAAGATAATGGAATGAATTACAGCGTTAAAGTGCAGAGAAAAAACAAACAAACAAACAAACAAGGAAAAAACAACCCATCGACTTAGAATTCTACATCCAGCAAAAATATCCTTTACAAATAAAAGTGAAATAAAGACATGTGCTGATAAATAAAAGTTTAGGGAATTTGTTGCCAATCAATCTACTAAGAAATGCTAACAGAAGTACATCAGAATGAAGAGAAATAATACAAGTTATAACCTCAGATGTATAAGAAATTCTGAAAAGAATTAAAAATAGCAAATAAGTGGAATATTTTAAAAAGATAAAATAGTTCATAAAAAAGACATAAAAATTATAAATGTCAATGCATCTAATAATATTTCAAAATTCATGCTGGAAAGATCGATAGAAACAAAGTAAGAAATAAATTACAGTCTCTACACTGAAAATGAGCGTCATAACACTTAGTTGGCTGTGAAGTGAACAGAGAGAACAGGATGTCATGGACTGGCTCGTAGAAGATGCCACTGTCCTTCCTCTCCAGGACCCCATCTCCCCTCTGCCCCACCACGGACACAGGTACCATCTACTGTATTCTGGTAAAAGATAAAGCCATACGTGAAAGGGGGGGAAAAAATCACAGTCATGGTTGGAGATTTTTAACACATCTTCTCTCTGCAATTGATAGAATAACTGAACAAATATTAACAAGGATATAGAAGATTTCAGCAACACTATAAACCAGCATGATCTCATATGCACCTAATGAACATTACACCTAATCACTTCTAAATATTAATATTTTTTTTCCAGCACACATGGAACATTTACCATAGTAGAAATATACACTGAACCATAAAAGAAGTCTCAATAAATGTGGAAGGATTGAATCACTGAGTCTATTCTCTGATCGCAATGGAATTGAATTTGGAATCAATAACAAGACATCTAGAAAATACCCAGCTATTTGAAAATTAAGCAGCACAATTTTAAACAATTCATGGGTTAATAACAGATTCAAAAGAGACATTAGAAAACATTTCGAACTGAATGATAATAAAAACACAACATATAGAAATATGTGGGATACTTCAAACGTGGTGCAAAGAGGAACATCAGAGCTTCAAATGCTCATATTAAACAACAAGAAGGAAGGTTTAAAATCACTGATCTGACTTCCACCTTAAGAAGCAAGAACAAAAAAGTAAATAGAAGATAATAAAGATAATAATAAAGATGAAGAAGAAATCAATAAGACAGAAAACAAATGAAGAAAATCAATAAAGAAAAATGTTTATTTTTGAGATTAATAAAATTGATAGATCCCTAGCAAGAATGATCAAGAAAAAAGAGAGAAAAGCAAATTACCACTATTAATAATAAAAGAAAGGATATTACCACAGATCCTATTATTAAAGGGACAGGGTAAGAATATAATAAAAAACTTTATGTCAACACATTTAAAAATATACTTTAAATGAAAAATTCCTCAAAGAACACAATTTCTTGAAGCCGAGACAAGAATAAAGAAAACATTTGAATAGCTCTATGGTAATAATTTATTATTAAAACAAATAATAAACAGTAAATAAATAAAATAAAAATACATATGAACATATTTTGTTTTAAAAAAATACTCCCATAAAAAAGTCCTCATCCAGAATTCTATCAAACATTTAAAGGAGAAAATATATCAATCTTACCTAAAATCTTTGAAAAAACAAAGAAGGCAACAGTTCCCAATTTACTTTATGAGGCCAGCATATCCCTAATACTGAAACTTTACAAAGAAATTACAAGAAAAGAAAATTACAGACTAATATTACTCATAAACTTAAACACGAAAATTCTTAACAAAATTTAATAAACTCTAGCAATGTATAAAAAGGTTATTACACCATGACCATATGGGGTTTATGACAGAAAAGGAAGATTGGCTTAATATTTGAAAATCAAACAGTGTCATTAATCACAACAAAATATAGGAAAATAATCATAAGTTTATCTCAACAGATAAACATACAAGATTTGCAACATTCAACATCTATTCATAATAAAAAATTCACAGTTACTTAGGAATAGGCAGGAACTTCCTCAATTGTATAAAGAGCAGTAACAAAGTTATAGCTAACATCATACTAAATGGTGAGATTACACACTCTTCTTCAAAGATTGGGAACAAAACAAGAATGTTTGTGCTCTGTATTTCTATTTGGCATTGTACTGGATGTCCCAGTCCTATTCATTGAGAATTAATAAGGCAAAATATAAACATTAAAGCCATAACGAATGGAAAACAATAAGCCTAACCACATTTATTTGTAGGTGACATGATAGTCTATGTAACAAAGAACATTTCATCCCATTCTATGATCTTTACTCAGTCCATAACCTACATAGTTAGTAATCACTTTGCAACGTTGGTGGGAGAACCCAATTAACAACATTATAATCAAATTCAGAAGAAAAGACAATCATAGAATATCTGATTAGAAATGCATCAATAAGCTAACAAACTACTTTTGCTTTATCTACGATTTTAAATAAATATGATTGGCGGCAAAAACCAACACCAAATACAATTTATGAATAAAACGGCATATGCAAACATTTAGATCTGTATAATTCAATCTGGGAAAATTGCATTTCGTAGAAATAATGGCTACAAAAGAAAACTCACACATGCAAAACCTTTATATAGCTATTAATAAAATTCAACATTTGATTCACCAACTAGTTTCCTAATCATAAATTCTTTTCATATAAAACAGATCCCAATGAATATAGTTTTAATACAGCATAAATAAAGTTGGGAAAAATAAAAATTATATAAATGTGGTTTTAGAATAATAGAATTAACTTGGTTTATGGAATTCAAAAGGTATAGTTAATTTGGAGATTTAAGTAAAGAGTGACTCCAGGACGCTAGAGAAATTCGTATTGTTTAGATGACAAATGCAACATGGAGACTGTAACCACGGGACAAAACAAGGGGGAAGTAGCCCAGGGGCAGATAAAATCCTCCATTTACAGCGGTCTTACCTACAAAGCTCCCCACATCAATACAGTTTACTTACAAGGACCAAATTGAGTTTGCCTGCTCTTCTTAAAGTGATGCGTTTAGATAAGGGCTCCAGCAGATGCGCAGCTGTTACTGCAGCCGCTGTTCTACATCAGGCATCGGATTTTCAATCTAGAATGGAGTGAATCGGAGCCGCGCAGAATTTTAGAAGACTTTCTCCTCAAGCATCATTTAAGAGCTGTTAAGATGATGCTTGGTGAATGTGCATATTTTACCACTAGGTGGCACTGAGAGTTAAACTTTACTGAAGCTGTGCAGTATTGAAATTTTCCTATGGGGAAAAATTGATTTGTGATTTGTGTGTGTGTTTATCCATCATACACGATAGTGGCAGAGAGCCCTTGTACCCTGCCTCACATCTCAGCCTGCTTTTTTTCCTCCAGCCCTTGCTGAGGCACTTGGTTGCACAACCTCACTTCAGCTCATTGCATATCCCCTGGTTTTTTGCTCTGAGACTTTTTTTTCACGATGTGGTTGGAACACCTGTGAGGAACTGCTCAGCATTTGTGAATCCTCTAAACTGCAAGTGTCGGGGAATTACCACCCCATGGGGAAATCCTTGACTACTAGGAGATGGGAGTCTTGGATGTGTGCTCCTTCCATATCCCTCAGGTGGACAATTCTGAGGCACGATCTGCCTGCTTCACCAGAGGGTCCCGGAGAGGACAGATCCCAGTTTTCCACAGTGGTGACCAGCCTGATAACACTATTGCACTGACTTTCTCTCCTTTCCTATCTTACCCTTCCCAATATCTTACGGCTTGTACCTCGTATCATGTCCCCAAATAAAGTCCTACTTATAAAGCTCCCATGTCAATGTAGTTTACGTTGGCTTTCTCTGCTTTCTCATTTTATGATCTGCTTTCTGGAAGGAACCCAGGCATAATCCATTACACTGATAAGAAATATTTTGAGCACCCAGAACTCTACCTCATGGCTCCTCTTCCCATTCAACACTCTTTAAAAGACAACTAATGTTCTTTTTTTTTCTTTTTCTTTTTTTTATTTCTGCATATTATGGGGCATGATGAGAATTGACCTAATTAAACCACACCTCCCTCCAGTTTAATACTTTTCCATTATTTGCGACCTTCCCTCAGCTCCCTATAAAATATGAGAGGTGTTTTACTGAAAAAGGAGGTAAAACTCAATGCATGCTATTTTCATGTTGTTTATAGTGTGAACAGATTTTAACAGGGAGAGGTCTTGAAATCCTTTCTCTTTCCCCAGCCCTGTGGTCTTCTTAACTATGGGAATTATGGGATTAACTATCCAGTTTAATCTCTGAGACAGTAGGTGGTACTTGTGAGTGAGTAAGAGACAACCATTCCCTATATGATTGGATCGCTAAATGCTATAAAGAGCTACAAGTTGTCCTCCCAGTCAGTAGGTGGTGCTTGCCAGAAAGAGCCAGCTGCAGTGTTGTTTTGGGGGCCTGTGCCTGCCTCTATCCCCATCTGGGGAAGCTCTCCAATGCTTCAGGTGGTGGGCAGGGCTCTGGGGCTCCCAGGAGCCTCTTTATTCTCCATCACAGCAGAGGCAGGTAGAGGTGTGGGGCTGGGTGGGGCCTGTCATCAGGTTCCACAAAGACAGGCACCAGAGCTATTTCAGCAGGGGTCTTAGCTCTGCTCCCAGGCAGCTGGGAAAAGCAAAGAGGGAGGGGCTGAAGTGGCCCCAGCAAGCTAGAGAGTCTGCTCATGGGGGAGGGGCTGTCTGGAATTCATAGTGTCTCTGTTCAGAGTGGGTTTTGCCCTTCCTGGTTTTGCCCTTCATTGGTTATTAAGTCTCTTAAAGTCAGCTTGTGGTAAAAATTGGAAATAGTATTTTAACACAACACAAAAGGATCTAGTCCAGGGGTGTGGCTTTCTGATATTCTGGCAGGATCAAGGGTAGATTTTTATGTTTGCTATAAAAATGAACAGATTCTAAGTACAATTAGAATTAAATATTCTATCACTATCAAGTAAATATTGAATTAAGTTAATTCATTTTTGAGTAGTAGCGACTCTGGATCATCTATTCTAACGTATACCTTTTGTAAAACTATTTTATATTATCTGTTAAATGCAGAGCAGCAAATTTCATAATCAGTTGACCTATGGGTAGAATTGGCAATTGGACATTTCTTGTGGCCTTTGGAGATGTACTCAAGGACTAGCATCCATAGGGAGCACCAAGATTCTTCTCTAGATATAATTTTGGTTTTGTTTTAATGAAAAGGCAATGGTTGATCTAACTCTAACTCCCTCCATCCTAATATATAACCAATTCTGCTTCAGAGAGAATGCCACATACACTTCAGACAGAAAAGTATTTAAAACAGGTGCAAAACTTCATATGGGTATAAAGTGTCCTGAGAAAAGCACTATAGGTCCTCGAGCTATTATTTACAAATTACTCATTCAGGAAAAACTGGTTACTAAATATACATCTACATACTTACATGGATAGATGGCTTGCCAAGTGGGGTTATATGGCAGAGGACACAGGTTGTCTCCCAAAATCTGTTTTTCACCTTATCTAGAATAAATTAACCCCAATTATTGGCTGGATAGAGTAAAAGCTACATTTCTTAGCCAGTCTTTGAGCTGGTCATGGTCATATGATTACAATCTAGCCAATGGAGTGTATAACTTCTGCAAAGGGGATCTGGATGTGTGGGAGGTGAGAGTGCTCAACTCTTCTCTTCCTCCTCATTGCTGGCTGAAAGGGAAGTTTGATGGGGGAGCTCTGGCAGTCATCTCAGAGTATGGTATGACCTTTGGAATAAGGACTAGCCACAGTAAATGCCAAAAACAAAACAAAGCCAAAAAATAAATTCCCCCCAAACAAAAGAGGAAACTGGGAACCAAGTTCCTTATACAGTGGAATGCCGTAACAACCCTGCATTTCCTACTTCTAGTCTTTCTTTTTTTTTATTTCAAAATATTAAGGTGGTACAAATGTTTCTGTTACATGGATACCTTGTATAATACTTAAGTCAGGGCTTTTGGTGTACCTGTCACCAGAATAG
>RJWJ010037325.1:0-15603 GCA_004363605.1 Indri indri | reverse complement strand
CAAAAGCCAAATGCTGTTTAAAGTATGTTCTATTTGGAACTCTGCTGATATTCTCATATCAAATTACATTGTGTTGAAAAATTGGTGGAGAATGTTTGCACTGGAACAAAAGTCCTGGGTCAGGGTTTGGTTTCTGGTTAAAAAAAGAGAGAGAGAAAGAGAAATAATTGGGCTGAAAGTTGTATCTGTCTTCTCTGTTTCGTTCCTTTCAGCTCCACAGAGGTCAACTGAGTGTGTTCTCTGTGCCAGTCTGCGGCTGGGTGGCAGGGTTTATGAATGGAATTCCAGCCTGGTGGGGAAGGGGTGTCACACAAAGTTCCTCTACATCAGCATTCGAACTTTTAAATGAAAGAGTTACAACTTTTAAGGAAGAGTCTAAAGCTCATGTTAAATCTCTCCTTCTCCGTGTATTCCTCCCTGATCATTTGCTAGAAGGACTCTTTCTATGTCTCTCTTTTCCTGTCTCTCCCTCCCTTCCCCATTCCTTTTCCTCTAGGTGGAGGTGGTCTTTTATTTCATATCTCCCAGGACAGTTAAGATTTCAAATACTTTGGCCCACAATTCCTACATAAGAATATACTAGAAATGCAAATATTTTGACAACCAAGCAACAGCTTCCACATACCTCTGTGTCCCTCAAATAACATTAAATAAAAACAACAAACACTTGCATAGTGCTATTTCCCAGGACACTTCAAACGTAAGTATTATACTATTATCATTCCCAATTTACCTATGATGAAACTGAGGCTCAGAGAGGTTAAATGACTTTCTCAAGGTCACCTTGGTCAGATCTTGGAGCCCAATTTTTGGCTCAGAAAATATGGTCCCCAGAGTTGCCCATTGTCTCTTTCCCACTCCTCCGACACAATGGTTTCTTTCCTCCTGGCTTTGTCTGAAAGCTTTGTACAGGTATGTACAAAACATGTCGGTAAAAGAGTAAAAAGCTATCTCCAAAAAATTGTAATGATATGGGAAAATGTTCATGATTATAACATTAAGTAAAAAAAAATCAATATAAACTGTACATGTATTATGATATCAACTATGTAAAAATATAAACATGCTATTAAAATACTGGAAGGAAATACAACAGGATGCTAGTGAGAGTAAGAGTGATCTTTATTTTCTTACTCATACTTTTCTGTATTTTCCTATTTATCTATAATCAGCTCGTGCTATCTTTATAAAAAGAAAAAAAATTAAATAAATCATCCACTTAAAGGAAAGCAAGAACACCATGGAAGAGACTGGTTGATTGAAGGTTTGCCTGTGATCTGTGGTTCCCCCAGGGGTCGAGCAGCTTGGGTGGAATCTGTGTATGTGACATCATTGCTGCAATCGGATGGCGTATATGGGGGGAAATACGTTTACATGATTATTTATGAATGAGGAAACAAAAATGTCTCTCCTTAGTACAGTTTAAATGGTCCATGGACTTTGGAGGAAATTGGTCCCAGAAAAGATCAGGGCGTCAGAGTTGGAAAGGGGCCTCAGAGATCCTAAAATCCAATCTTCTTTTCTTATGGATCAATATCTGATGCACACTTTGTTCAGGACATTGAACTAGGTTAATCTAGCCCAGAAAGGAGAAGAAGGTTGAGATCAGAAATGGCAATCTTATGTCGTCCTCTGACTAGGTCAAACCTGCCATCTGTCTCTGCTGTCCTGGCAGAGGGACCCCCTCAGGCATGCCTCCCACGGTGGGCTACTGTATTGGTCCAGCCCTGCTGGAGGTACCTGTGATTGGCCCATAGTCCTTGCTGCAGAAAGGATCATGCCTCTGTGGTGTGTGGCATGCACTACCATGCCCGACTGATTTTTCTATTTTCTGTCTCGCTATTGCACAGGCTGACCTCGAGCTTCTGACCTCAAGCAATCCTCCCACCTTGGCCTCCCAAAGTGTTGGGATTACAGGCGTGAGCCACTGTGCTAGGCCTAGAATCCTTCTTCTTTTTTTTTTTTTTTTTTTTTTGTCTTTTTGAGACAGAGTCTTGTTCTGTTGCCTGGGCTAGAGTGCCATGGCGTCAGCCTAGCTCACAGCAACCTTGAACTCCTGGGCTCAAGCGATCCTCCTGCCTCAGCCTCCTAGGTAGCTGGGACTACAGGCATGCGCCACCACGCCCAGCTAATTTTTTCTATTTTTAGTTGTCTGGCTAATTTTTTTTTATTTTTAGTAAAGACGGGGTCTCACTCTTGCTCAGGCTGGTCTCGAACTGCTGACCTCAAGCGATCCTCCCACCTCAGCCTCCCAGAGTGCTAGGATTACAGGCATGAGCCACCATGCCTGGCCCTAGTATTCTTGATTGACAGGGGATTTTTTGTTCAGTACTTTCAATGTGCCATCTCATTGTCTTCTAGCCTCTCTGGTTTCTGATGAAAAATCGGCTGTTAATTTTACTGAGAACCCTTTGCATTGGATAAGTCACTTTTGCTGCTTTCAAGAGTCTCTGCCTTTTGAAAGTTTGATTATGTGTCTAGGTGTGGATTTCTTGGAGTTTATCCTCCTTAGAGTATATTGAGCTCCTTGCATGTGTAGATTAACATCTTTCACAAAATTTGGAAAAATTCCAAACATAATTTCCTCAAATATTCTTTTCACTCCTCTCTCATTGTCTTCTCCTTCTTGGACTCCCATTGTGCATATGTTGGTGCGCTGGATGGTGTCCTACAGGTCTCTGCGGCTCTTTTCATTTCTCTTCATTCTTCTCCATTGTTTCTGTTCCTCAGACTGGATACTTTCAATCAACTTACCTTCAGGTTCATGGATTCTTTCTTCTGGCTGTTCAAATCTGCTATTGAACCCCTCTAGTGAAATTCTCACTTCAGTTATTATACTTTTCAATTCCAGAATTCCTATTTGGTTCTTTTTTTAATAATTTATCATATTTATTGATAGTCTCTAGTTGGTGAGACATCATTCTCATATTTTCCTTTAGTTCCTTGGACATGTTTTCCTTTAGTTTTCGAACACATTTAAAATACCTGATTTAGCTCTTAGCCTTAGCACCATCTTCTAGAAACCTCCGCACCATGACAGCCAAGTGGAGGAAGAAGCAAATGTGTAGGCTAAAGCATAAAAGAAGAAAGAGGAGGCAGAGGTTCAAGTAAACCACTTGCTTGTGCACAGGTGAAGGCCACAAGAGCAGAAACGTGGAATGTAAGAGGCTCAGGACACTGGTACAAGTTGTTGACAGAATGCTACTGCCTAGAACCTGCCTCTCAGTGGATCTAGAACGTCATCATCATCCAGTCACCAAGACCACCTCTGAGAGACCCATTGACATTCTGGACTAGTTCTGTTCTCAGTTGTGGCCAAATGCAACAAGTATACAATAAATCTGTTTCAGCTGAAGAATTAAAAAAAAAAACAAACCTGATTTAAAGTCTTTGTCTAGAAAACCAGTGTCTGGGGTTTCTCAAGGACAGTTTCTATTGATTGCTTTTTTTCTTTCTTGTATCTTTACATGCCTTGCAATTTTTTTGTTGTTGAAAACTTGATGTTAAAAATAATATAATGCGGCAACTCTAGAAATCAGATTTCTAACCCTTCCCCAGTGTTTGCTGTTGTTGTTGCTATAGAAAAATATTCTGAACATACCTCAGGACTTGGGCCAAATCACCTTCCAGCCTGAAGCTCTTCTTTGGGAGAGTATGTACTCACAGAGGGCTTCCTGCATGTGGGCATGGATCTCGTTTCAGGAAAACCAACATGGATTGAGCACCCATAGTGCACTCTGATAATGATGCCTCTTTGAGGCTCCCTCACATATCACAGGCAGGGTGAGGGCTCTGCTTCCACCCCTGAGGCTCTCCAGCCCCCAGCCTTTGGCCCTTCTCCCCAGAATCACTGGAGCATGTTGAGCCTGCAGATGTCACACTCGGTGGTCCTTACCCAGCCTTTCCCATGCAACCCCAGCCCAGGGCTGGACAACCTCCCCTAGAGATCTGGCTGGGTGTCTAAAAGCAAATTAATAGTTTTTTCATCCAAGAAGGTCATGATCAGGCAAAGTAAGAATGATACCAAAGCCTGCTGCCAGCTGGAGGGATCAGTGCCCAGATGTCACCTGGGCCGATAATTAACCAGGGAGTTGGAAGGTGCCCAAAGGGAGGGCGGGGAGAAAACACATGGGTCACAAAGGACCCTAGCCAAAGAAAGCTTGAGGGAGGGGCAGGAGGTCAAGGGCAGCCCTTCCCAGAGGCCCAGGCAGTGGGCACACCACCCAAGGGTCTCTTTTCCTTTCCTAGTGACCAGGAACAGCAGCAAGGCTGAGAGAGCAGGAGTCTGTCACAGGCAACTTTCGCCCAGTTCCAGACTACACAATCCTTTTGAGGGGAAGAAAAAGGAGGCTGCTAAAGCCCTGGGGACCCTCAATGTCTGCCAGGCTGGCACGAGCCATCCATTTGTGCAAGAACCATCTGTTAAATGCCTACTAGAGTGTGATGTTGTGACAAGAGTGTGGGGTTTGAAAACAGTCAGACCTGGCCTCAGATCCAGGCGTTGCTACTTACTAGCTGCTGTGACGCCAGCTGAGTTATTAAATTCTCTAAGCGTTGGTCTCCACACCTGTAGAAGAGGATACTGGCACCGAGCTCGCAGGGCTGCTGCGGGATGGAATGACACTGCATTTTTATAGGGTGCCTCACGCATACCAGGTCATAAATAGCTTTCCATTCAGTCTCGTTGGCAGCCTTGGATAAGGAGAAGGAGCAGACCATGCCCCACCGCCTGTAACCGATCTGTGGCTTTCTCTGCCTTAACCTTTCTGAAGGCCTGCGGGGTCCTGCATCCCTGGGTCAGGTCCCCAGTTGTGTATCTTCCTACCTCTACTCATATTTTATGACAAGGTATTTATTTGTGCGATTATTTGGCTGGTGTCTGTCTCCTTCACTGACATTTGTCCTCGGTATCTAGCAATCAAGGGGGAAATGAATGAAAGAATGAGGATGAGGCTCTGGCCTTCACGGACCTCACTAGGTGCTCGCACAGGAAGAGACTAAATAGCAGAATGGCTGGGGCAGGTGTCCAGAACCTCAGAGCAGGGGCAAGGCCTCTGGACCAGAGAGGTTGGAGTTCAACCTAGAATTCTGCCCCAGCCCTCCTCCGGGAATTCACCCACCAACACCCTGACCAGCCTCTTCCACCACCCGAATCCATAACCTCTCTGACTCACAGTCACCCATTCGTGGCGCTGAGTCAGTGTAAACTTTAGACAAGGCCAGAGGGGGCAACCTGTGGGCTCTCCCGTGGTCCCACACCAGCGTCTGGTCACACAGGCAGAGCCTCTGCAGGGGAGAGAGAGTGAGCCTCTCTGTGGTCCAACCGCTTTGCCATGGGGCCTTCCAGGCTGGTGTGGTCCACCTCGCTCCCTCAGCAGTCCCAGTGTCCAGAGCAGCAGAGCCGGGTCACCCTCCTACCCCTCCTAGAAACTGAGGAGGGAAACCAGGGGACGAAAGGGCTGCTCTGGCCTCTGCTGGGGCAGGGGAGGGGTACTCTCCAGCAAACATGGCCTCTTTTCCCCAGGGCTGCCTGCTCACTGCCCACCCCTAAATGACTTTAGTGCCTTGTTCAAGGGGTCTTTGGATGCCCACCCAGGCCCTGCCCAGACCCCAGTCCTTCCACCAACCCCTTCCTTGCCATGGCCCGCAGTCTGCATGAGGTTAACCTCGGGCTTCTTCCTGGTCGCCTCTGATTCATTTTCCTGCCTCTGGCCGGATAGCGGTTTGGGGTTTGGCTGGGCCCTTCTGCTTATATGCTCCAAGCCAGAGTTCCTGACCCTGCCTGCTAACCGGCACCCGCAGCAACCCAGGGCCACTTTCCGCCCCAGTCCCCTACCTGGGCCCTCCCTTCAGCCAGAAATCCTTGAGCTACAAGACAGTCTGAATCCTCCTCCCTGCAGGGAGCACTCAGCTCTGCCACCTCCTGCTGAGAACAGCAGGGGGGTGGGCCTGGCAGCATAGTGGAGGGGACCTACGTTTGGCCTGGGCACTGTCAGACCAGCTGGCAGGAGCTGCATCAGAACACATTTTATTTGGGGGCAGACCTTTGGAGCCCACAAGGTACTTTTGAGTTTGTCACTTCATTTGAACTTCAGTCCAGGCATAGCTTGTTTGTACTCTTAAACTAGTTCTCCAGATGAGAAATCTGAGACTCGGAGAGGTTACTTAACGGTACAATAAGAGGCAATAGAGATTCAGGCCAAGAACCTAAGTTCTCTTGCTCCGAATGCAAAGTGAATATTGCTCTAGAGGTATGACGCTTCCTGGGCAGCCCATGCAGCACGTGAAGCTTAGGAAAAGGCCTGCTGAGATTCTCAAGCTTTTCCGGGGCTTCTGGAAAGGCAAGGAAGGGGCAAGGGTTTTTGGGGGTTTTGTTTTTTTGGCCCCCCACCCTTGGATTCTTGCTTAAAGGCTTTGGAATATACATTCCATTCACCTCAGTCCAGTGGCCAGGTGGGTTCTAACCTTGCCCCGTCTCCATCAGCAGCCAGGGAGACCCCTCTGCTGAGGACACTTCCTCTGCCTGGCTACTGAACTGTAGTTATTAGATAGTAATTCCATTGGCTAATAGCAGCAAGGTCTCCAGAAAAGGCCCCTATTAAATCTGGTCAGAATTTGCATTATCCTGCTTCTGTTCATGATTTCAGTATTAAACTTTTGACACATAATTATTGAGCACCTACTGTGTGCCAGATACCTTGAGCACTGGGATATAAGGAGGGATGCAGCACAGTTCCCGCCACAGTCCACAGCCTGGTGGGACAGACAGACAAATAAATAGGCTCTAAGGATAGAGGAGGAAGGAACTAAGCCTGGTGAGCTCAGGGGCCTGTGACAGGCTGGGAAGGCTTCTCGGAAGAGGAGATTTTTTGTCCAGTTGGGCCAGGAAAAATGAATTGTGAGTTAAGTTTCTTCCAAATCTTTTCTGAGGAGCTTTTGATAGAAAGGGAAGAGCTCACCTGAGGGCAATGATGAGGGACAGGGTGGTGGGGGTAAGGGCACAGAAAGGGGTGGCTGAGACACCTGAGCATTTAGTTCCTGGCCAAGTTTGCTTGGGGTGCCAGTCCTGGCCCTATAACCTTGGTCCCCTAAGTCCAGGGACCCACGCTTTTGGGCAGTGCTGTCCAGTAGAATTTCTTCAATGAAGCAAATGTTGAATTTCTACGCTGTCCAAAATGATAGCCACGTGTGGTTATTGAGCCCTTGAAATGTGGTTAGTGCACCTGAGGAACTGAATGTTTGCTTTCATTACATTTTATTTATTTAAATAGCCACCCTATCTGACAGTAGAAGCTTCTTACCCTGGATCACATTGGAATCACTTGAGATGTCTTTTAAAAATTCTGATGCCTGGTGCCTGAGCCTGACCCTTCAGACTTTTGTGGATCTAGGGTGGGGTTTGGGAAGCAGGAATTTCTTTTTTTGAAAGAACCAGGTGATTCTCTAGTAAGCCAGGGTTGGGAGCCACTGATCCAAAATGTCCGACACAGCCTCAGGGACGGCGAGGCCCCTCTTGCCACAGCTTTGCCTGCGGCGTGTGTCTTGGGCTAGGCTGGGCCTTCACTTGCTCCAGCCGCCCTCGCGGCCCTCTCCCTGGGAAGGCCAGCTCCCAGGCTCCTCGCCACGTCCCGTAGGAAGGTCGGGCCCTTCTGCCCTCACAGACTGCTGAACCCCACTGCTTGCCCTGCTCTCTTCCGGCTGAGAGACGGCTGTTGTTCACCTCAGAGCCCTGCGACAGTCCCAGCTCCTCTCCCCGACAGCAGCGATCGGCAGTCAGGAGCCTCGTCCTCCAGGCCTCGCAACCCTTGGCCGGAGCCCAACCAGCCGTTTTCCCAGGCCGGGCGAGGCAGGGCCTGAGGTTTGGCCGCGTTCTGCCCGGTTTCCTACTAGACAGATACGCAGATGACTGTGTTTGGGACAGCAATAGTACAGGCTTTGGTAACAAGTCCGAAACTTGGAGAGAACCCTCCTTTCCCAGCATCATGGCAAAAGCTTTTTTTTGCCGCCCACACCCCAAAAACAACTTTCCCGTGACTCACGCGGCAGCTTGTGCACTTCTTTTATTATTAAATATATAAGCAGCTTCCTATTTTTTTAAATAGATATTTAAATGACTTTATATAAAATAATTCACCACTTCCAAGTATAAAAACGAAATCTCACAGTACGTGAGCCAATGTTCCCTCTCGGCCGTCTCAGCGGACGGAAGAGCTTCCCGTGCAGGTAGCCTAGGGAGACATCTGGCCCACAGATGTCGCCAAGTGCCCACAGAGAGCTTCTGCAATGGGTTGGCTTTGCTTTTTTGACCTTTAAAATACTATATGTTTAAGGTAGAGGCGTTGGGGAGGAATGCCTTTTTTGTGTTTTTTTCTTCCATTTTCAAATACGTGTTTTCTAGCATCAAATACAGTCTGTGACTAGAAGGATGAGCCCCACGGAAAAGTCTCCACTGCCCTTCCCTCGGCTGCCAGCATCAGGACAGGGAAGGTGGGGCCAGCAGACCCTCACCTTCTTGGGCAGGAGGTGAAAAGGTCACGGGAGGGCCCGGGAGGCAGGAGAGCAGGGACACAGCAGCACAAAGGGACAAGGGGCAACTGACAGCCCTGTCACCCATTACCCAGGCCTCAGAGCCACGGCCAAGGGCTGGCCCAGGAAGTGGAGGCCCTCAGTGCAGTTGGAAGCCGAAGCCTGGCCCTCTTGGCGGCTCTCCCACCCTGGCTTGCCTGGTCGGAGGTGGTAGCGGGGCACGGGGATGAGGTGGAGTGTATCGCTGCCCACCGGGCTCAGCGAGAAAGAAGGGCAAGAAGAGGATGGGGGCTGGGGGCCGTGCAGGTGGGCTGGGGTGCAGCCTAGCCCAAGGCTCCTGACAGGGACAACCTGCTCAGCCCCTGGGGCCTGCTGGCAGCAGGGAAAGGAGACTGGGCCGGGGGTCCGGGGTGCAGACACCTCCCCAACCTCAGGGGCATACCCATATTTCAAAGACCCATTTTCAGTCAGAGCTCATCCTGCAGCCTCTTGCCTCTGCCCTCCCCTCCCCGTGTCCCCGACTAGTACTTCCCTCCTGGGAATGTCAAAGTGCAAGATGCAAAAACCTGGGCGAACAACACAGCCTAAAGACCGGCTCTGGCTGGCAGCCTGGGCAGTCTTCCCACCCTGCTCCACCCCGGGGAGTCAAAGGCCAGGTCAGGAGAAGGTCAGGGCTGAGGGTTCCCTCAGTCGACAGGTGAGGCCAGCTCAGTGCCAGAAGCTGGGGAGAGGCCGGAGGGTAGGCAGACGGACGGGTGTTCGTTCTCGGCATGGACGGGGCAGGCTGTTCAGCAGGCAGGTTCAGTGTTCACAGTGCAACGGCTTCCTTCACGAGGGGAGCCTCTCGGAGAAGCTCTGGCAGGGGCTGGAGGGAAAGAGGGGAGGAGGCCAGAGCCTGGTTCTCCTCTTGGCATCATGGGCAGGTCGGCAGGTCCGGTAACCGGCAGAGGGCACTTAGGTGAGTAGAGGGTGCAGACCTCCTTCCAGCTGTCAGTGCAGACCGAGGCCCAAAGGCGTCCTCTTCTCATCTCTTGGGCTGCACGCGCGCCTTTACGGGAAATCAGGCCGACGCTGTCCCGCCCTGCAAATCCCAGGCTCCTCTCTCTGGAGACAGGTCCCTGCCTGTCCGTGCTGGGATCCCGTGGCACCAGGCGGGCCCTCTGGGTGCAGGGCTCTTCCACTCCTCAGCGCCCACCCTGCTCTCCCATGTGCTACAGACGGTGGGTCCCTGGCCCAGGTGCTGGTGCAGAGGGGAGTGAGAGGAGGGAGCAGCCCCTGAAGAGAGAGAGTCCTGAGCCGGGCTCGCCAGCCTTCCTCAAGCGCACGGGGGCCTCCAGGGCCCACAATAAATAGGGGCAGCGCGGGGGCCATCCTCTGGCCCTCTTTCAGTCAGTCACAGGTCTGAGGGTGGAGGCGGAGGGACCCGCCTGGCTGCTCGGGTCCAGTCCTGGCAGGCAGGAGCTCTGGTGGTGGGCAGACCACATTCCAGGAGGATGTCTGGGGCGGGGTGGTGGTGGACGCCCCCATAATGTCTCCTCTCGTGGAGAGACTGTCCTGTGTGCCCAGCTGTAGGGGAGAGAAGGAAAGGCTGTCAGCTGAGTGGGAATGCAGTGGGGGTCACTGAGGACACGGCCTGGGAGGTGAGCGTTCCTGTGGGCTGCTGGCGGCGCTGCAGGCAGGACTTCCTCTCATCCCTTCCCTCGCCTTCCCAGCCACCCCAGACACCACAGAGGGACAAGGAGGCTTTCCCTGGCACCAGCCCAAGCCTCTGGCCAGACCAGCCTCACCTCCCACCTCCTCCTAGGGAAGCAGGGACTCAGCAGGAGGTAATGGGCCTGGCGGAGGTCTGAGCAGGGCTGGCGAGGGGTCGGCTGCCCAAGCAGAGGGGTCTGACAGGGAGGGAAGGGGGCACTTGAGTGTCCTTTAGACCCCTCCTCAGGCAAGACCTTCTCACTGGCCTTGGTCAAGAGCGATTCCTGCTAACCCTAGCATAGAAGAATTTTTCATTTCCACCTTCACACCACTCATCAAAGAGGGTCATCACAGATGATATTCAAGACAGCAGGCAGAGGTAACTGAAGAGGAAGAACTTGGGCTGGAGAGGAAAAGTCTAGAGGCAGTGCTGGGACAAGGAAATTCCCACCCTGCCGTTTGGCATGCTAACCCCTAAGCAACCCAGCCTCCTCCTGGATGGGCTAAGGGACTTGCCTCCTGCATCATCCATGGGAGTCAGGGCCCTGCCCTCTACCCCACCCCCATCCTTGTCCCCTTGCCCAGCATCCTCAGGACGCTTTGTTCCCACAGCTGAAATCCCCTGGACTCCATCCAATGGTTTGACTCTGGACCCTGTGTGGAGCCTGCCTCCCTAATGTCCATAGGCCCTACTGGCAAAGGCTGTCACGGGTCAGGAGGGAAGACGGGACCACAGCCTCTGGCTCCCAGCCCATTCCCATGCTCTGGAGGGGAAAGAAGGGGAACCATAAACTGGACACTGGCCATGCTGGGTACAGCCAGGCCACAGGCCCTGCCAGGGCCCAGGAGGGAGGAAAGACCAAGTGGGCAAGTTCCTGCCCGCTGCCCCTATCTCCTAGTTCTTGGGGTTGCGGTGCTGGTGTCTTGAGTTTCCTGTGGCTCTGAGTCCCTCTCTCAGTCTCGGCCTCTGTGTTGCCCTCTCTCATTTCTCTCATCAGAGCAACAGTCTAGGGGCTGGCACTCAGTCTCCCAGGGGCTCCGGGGGCCTGGCCTGGGCACCACCTTAGGGCTGGACCCACCGCACCAACTGGGTCCCTCTCCAAGTGGACTCTTGAGGGGAGGAAGAGGGAAGCTCAGGATGGGCCCGAGAACAGCCAAGCAGGGGAAGGGGAGCGGGAGTGCAGAGGGACGGGGCAGAGGGATGCTGAGACCACGGTGGCAGGTGGCGGGTGGCGGGTGGTGGGCGGGGGCCTGGTGACCGGGGAGAGGGTGGCACAGCACTGAGCCACTGGTCCTGAGGGGCTCTGGGCCATGTCGCCGCTCTGCCATGCCCCAGCTGACCCACTCACCCATCTTAGCCCACCCTACGACGGGATGACCCCGGGATTCCAGATGTGCTCTTACTGCTAGCTCTTTCCCAAATAGGTTGCCCTGGGCTTGAGCATTTGCCAAATCCCCTGTCTCTAGGAGGGGCCCAGACCTGTCACTCCACACATGGGAAGGCCCCAAGGCGCTCACTTGCATTTGGGAAGGGGTGTGACTGGAAACTGGAATGGGTCACCCCAGTTAGTTGGCCAACAAGTCAATCAGCAAATCAGTCAGGCAATCCGCCAGCTAGTCATTTAGCCAGTCAGCTCACCGATCCACAAGCAGCCAGCGAGGCAGCTACCAGCTAGTCGGTTTGTTAGTCAGAGTCACACAAACAGCTGGTCAGCTAGTCAGTCAGTTGATTAGTTAGCTGGTTAATTGGTCAGCTAGAGGCTAGTCAGTTAGAGACAGCTGGCCAGGGTGAGTTGGTGAGTCAGCCCTAAGCCAGTCAGTCAACATTTATTGAATTTTTGGCAAGTGTGGAGAGGCCCTCTCTGTAGAGGAACCCAGGATGGAAAAAGAAAAGCAAAAAGTGGGGGACAGTCCCTGCCCTCAAGGGGCTTACAGTCTTCTTAGGGGTGTGGAATGTACATGTACATATAAAATAAGATTTAAAAATATATAAAAACAACATCCAAATAAGTGCAAACCATATAGTATTAAGCAAATACAAAAGAGCAGAAGGGGCATGAACTAAAGGAGCAGCCAGAGGGTGGTGGAGAAATCGGGCAGGCTTCCTCATGGGCTGATTGTGGGCCTGCAGGGGAGGGAGGAGGGCATGGGCCAGCCGGGGTGGGGCGCCGGGGTGAGGAGAAGTAAGGGTCACATCTTGTCAACAGTGTGGGCAAGGACAACAGAAGGCACTCATCGGTGTGCAGGAGACACCGTTGTGAGGGCCACGAGGATGACAGGGTAGAATTTAAAACAACTCCAATAGGCTCTAGTGATGGGCAGAGATCAACAAGGCGGTTTCAACAAGGTGAATATAAACTCCTGCACTTTGGTTAAAAAAGTTAAGTTGTCCAAGTACAGGCTAGAGAAGGTCTGGCGTGACAGAGGTTTTGGGGAATGAGACCACAGGCTCAACATATGACAACAGTGTGATGCGATTGTTAAAAAAAACTAATGCAATCTCTCAATCTGCACGATAGAAGAATACTGTCCAGATCAAGGAAGGTAACAGTCCCACTGTACTCTGAGCAGGTCAGACAACATCTGGAGTACTGTGTCCGGGGCTGGGCGCCACATTTTCAGAGGGACATTGACAAACGAGTGTGTCCAGGATGGTGAGGGGTCTGAAAACCATATCATATAAGGAATGTTTGAGGGACTTGGCCACATTTAGCTTAGAGAATTCTTAAAGGGGGCATGGACAACTGACTTTAAATATCTGAGGGCTCTCATGAGACCAAGGAGCTGGCCTGGAACTGGGAGAGTGTGCTAGGAAGCTGGCTGGCGCCCTGTCAGGGAGGAAGAGGGGGTCGCCCCTGTGGGGTGGGATATGGACCAAATGACCTCTGAGAGCCCTCCCAAGACTACGGTGCTACAGCACTATGCCTCTAAAAGCAGGGAGGCAGGAATCGCCTTGGCTGGGGAACAAGGGGGAGCAATCTGGCAAGCAGCTGCCGTTGGAGCGGGTCGGAAGCCAAGCCAAGAAGGCTGGGTTTGAAGTGGCTGCAGAGCTACTGAAAATCCCCCAGGAGGGTAAAGGCCTTATAAAAGCCATGTCTGAGGAAGAGGATTTTGGTTGCTCTGGGATCGAAGGCGGCAACAAGACAAGAAACCGAACGCAGAGGTAGTAGTTCCTGGCCTCAGCTGGGGTGGAGGGAACGGAAGGGCAGGGGGAGGCCTGAGGACCCAGCAAGGAGAGGGTCGGCTGGACCTGGGGATGCACGGACAGGGAGCAGGAGGGGAGGGAGTCGAGCGTGGGGGCCTCGGGCAAGGCGGTGTCACTAACAGGTGGGGGTGATCGGAAAAGGGTGTAGCTCATTTTGAGGGGTGGAGAGAGACCAAAATCAGAATCTTACCTTAGAATTCCCTCTACACTGGTAGTTCCACCTGTCTGTCCTCATCCTGGGTCAGGGGACTGCAGGCAGAACACAGCAGGAGGAGGGGAGTGAGGGACCCCCCCCAAGTTTGCCCCCAAGCCCTGCAAATGCTTTAGACCTCTCAGACTGAGAAGACCCAGAACACCTAACTCTAGGAAGAAATCAAGAAAAAGCCCAGAAACCTAGGAAAGAAGAGAGGCCCTTCCTCCTCTCCAGCCGCATTTCCTCAGAGCAAGTGGGAGAAAGCCCCTCCCCCAAACCAATCTAGAGGGGAAAGCGATCCCACGCCACACCCCCGGGGTCTCCCAGGCCCCGCCCCGAGCTCTCACCTGCCCTCTGGCTGCTCCATGGGGGAATCCACTGTCTGAGGCTCTTGATGGCTCTGGGGACAGGAAAGAGCAGCTCACTGAGTGGGGGTGGGGGGATGGTGCTCCCATCCCCAGGCAGGGCTGCCCAGGTATGAATGAGAGAGGTGCAAGAGTCCCCCCAGCTACCAGAAGTGGGGATCAGCCAGAGGCCGGGGGAGACGCGTGAGGCCCCTCTGCTGACCACGCCCCCCGCCCCACGCAGCCTGTCCCCTGCAGGCCCTCACGCCCCAGGCTCTGCCGGGCCCCCGGTGTGCACCCCTGGCCTGACGCACTCGCACAGCTTCACTCTCCTCCTCTGTCTCCCTCCCACTTGGTTGTCCTCCTGCTAGCAGCCCAAGAATATTCTCTCCCACTCTCTTCTGCTCCGCCCCTTCCCAGTGACCTCACCGCCCGGGCCTCTGACTCTTGAAGCAACTCTCCGTTTCAGCCTCCCATGCTCTGCCCCAGGCAGCCCCTGTCTCGCAGCATCTAAAGAACCCCGGCCAAGCCCTGGCTGTCCTCCGACCTGCACCATGCCAGGGCCCGCCCCTGCCCCTACCAGGTGCCCTCCTCTCCCTTGCTGGGCTCTTCTTACCCGCCGCCTCCGCCTGTAGAACAGGAGGCCGCCGACAGCCAGCAAGACCAGGATGATGCCGGGCACCAGCAGGCGGAAGGCAAACCCGCGGAGCTGGGGACTGGGGGATCCCACGGGCTGCCTCTCATGGCCTGTGTCAGTCAAAGGAACGGAGTTAAAATGGGCAGGGGGCTGGGCCGCCCCCTCACTTGCCCCTGCTCCTTCCAGCTCTGCGGGGCTCCTCCGGTCCCTGGTGCTCCTCCTGCCCTCCAGGCCCCCGCGGGCCAGCACACTGTTCCAGGAGTGGGTTCCGGGAAGCCTTGGCTGAGTGGGGAGCGTGGGGGGGCCGCTGAGGCCTTGGGGGTGCAGTGCTGAGGTCCTGGGAGAGCTCGGCTCCTGGGGGTCTCCGGGCAGGGCAGATGAGCCATCTGTCTTCTCGGGGGTGGGGTTCCAGGCCTGGCCAGTGTGCCCCACAGGGCCAGTTACATCTCCTGGCTGTTGGTCCTTTGCGGATGCAGGGAGTGGAGAAGGTGCCGAGAGGAGGTCGCGGGGTCTGGCGGTCTCTGCCTGAACGCTGCCCCCTTCTGGCCTGGAGGGGGTAAGTGCTGGCTTTTGGGGTACAAGACCCTCACTAGCCTCTCCAGAGGCCTCTTCTAGGGCCCAGTTAGTGCCCAACACAGAGTCCAGAACGTCCTCCATCTCAGGGGTGGGGCCCCCGACAGAGGGCCCAGGCCGTGGTGAACCGCCAGTGTTGCTGTCCTGGACACCTGGGGTCTCTGGCGACTCAAGGCTCTGGCAGGTGCTCCTGGGTGGTCTCTGCTTGGCACTGCCTGGGTCCACTGTGCGAAGGGGCTGCTCATTGGGCGAGAGGGAGCTGCCCTCTGTCCCCTCAGAGTCAGCCCAGGTCAAGCCAGCCATAGGGGCCATGGAGGGGGCGAGGGGCTGGTGGGGGGAGACAGAGGCGAGGTCACTGCTAGGGGTGGCTTTGGGGTACAGGCAGTTGCAATCAGGCTTGGTCACCACATCTGAAAGAACGACAGAGAGAGGG
>RJWJ010037324.1:0-15254 GCA_004363605.1 Indri indri | reverse complement strand
ACACTCTGCGGCACTGCAGGTGTTTGTTTAGCATTTCTAAACCTTTAGAGCAGTTAATCGGCTTGTTTGTGTTCCTAGCTTTTTTCTTTGTTTCTTTGTTTCTTTTCTGGGAATGGAACCTCGAATGCTTTCAGCGCGTTGCAGGGTGTAGGAGGAGAACGGAGAATGAGTTGGAGACTAACGGTGAGACCGACTTGCCAAGGCAGCCGCGCGCTCCGCAGCGGGGAACTTCAGGCTGCTTGGAGCCCACCAAGCCGGATTCCTGCCTGACACCACCAACGCCAGCATATTAAACAGCCCCCTTCCCTCTTTTTGCACCTGTGTAGCGCTCGACCTGATGATTTGGACAGGCCGTGCAGGTGGCCGATTTTCAGGGAAGCCGCTGCGGCCAGCCCCGGGCGTGGGGTGTGGTCTCCGGGGAGGAGAACTCACTGCGACTTCTGGTTCAGGAGCGGATAGAAAACAGCCGCGTGACTCTCCCCCATTCACCATAACAAGGAGACAACAGATGCAGTCAGGAATCTCTGGGCTTCCTTTAGGAAGCACCCAGACACCCCAAACTGTGTGCACACTGATCACAGCCCTGCGGTTCACGGAGCATCTCCAGTTTCACGGAGAGATTGCAGAGATTGAAGTTAAAATACCTAAGAATTTTCTAAGCAAGCATCCAGTTTTTGTTTTATTTCTATATCAACTTACTGATTTTTTTTTAAAGAGGTAAACTAAGGGAACACAGGGTAACCGTTTTCAAACGCAGAAGCCGAATGGCTTCCCTTGTTATCCTCAGAAGGTGAAGCGCGTGGAGCGGTATCACAGTCGCCTCTGGAGATGCTGTCCTTCTCTCCCGAGAAGAGGGTGGGTGAGGCTCATCCTCCGAGGTCCTTTCCGACCCTAAAACCCCGGGATTATGATACCCACCCTCTTCATGGTAGAGGGAAAGACTACAGCAGAGAATTTTCATCGGGTTTCTAAACAATCTCTATTGTCTCAAATAATGCAGATTCAGAAGCATCGATATTGGCAGTTTAAATCTTGTCAAGACCTAGTGATCTCAGAGGTCCATCCATGCCCAGACATTCTAGGACTTCAAGCCTAAGGTCATTAGGCTGTCCTGAATATAGTTTGGTCCTGGCAGATATGGTAGGGTACTTACTGGGATGAATTTTTACAGCCTGCACGTTCTTGGTTTTCTCCTTCATCAGGTTCAACAGTGGGAAAGGCTTCTGGGGTGGGGTTGGGGGTGGGGAGTGAGAATCCAGGATAAGCCACATATTTATCTCCTCCCAACTACCCATATGTGATAGAAAGTGGCAGAACGGATGCTTTTGTTAACCTGCTGCACGTAAACCACATTGTTTCACACTCAGTGTGTGTGAGTCTGCGTACACCACACTCTCGGGTATTCATGAATTCATTTCCTTTGTGCCACCCCCTTTCCCAGGAGTTTCAGGTCACCCTCAGAGATCTTGAGGCCATCAGCGTGGTTTTTATTTTTTTTTCCTTTCCACAGCTCCTCACTGAAGCCTTTGACTGCAGAGGATGCTGCCCAGCAAGGAGAGGGCGCCAGGGGCAGCAGATGCTGCCGGTAGAAGAAACCAGTGAGGCACTTGGGGCCGTCCTTTGGGCAGCAGAAAGAAGGAGAAATTCGGGAGTGAAGGGTGAGACTGGGAAGGCAGGGGTCCCTTTTCTGTGCTGAACCTGGTCGAAGGAGTGGGGGAGGGGCAGAACAACCTTGTTTGTCACCGCAGCTCTCTGGTCTTTTTGAATAGCTCCTGGCGTGGCCGCCTCAAGCTGCAGGGCGGCCTTACTTTAGGGGGCTCCTGAACACAGCCTGAGTCTGAGTTCAGTTTCGGTTCCCCCCACCTTCAGCCTTCCTCTGCTAGCTGCCTGCCTCTTCTTTAACATTCTGTCCAGTCATCCTCCTTTTTAAATCCTCCTCCCAGCGTGTTGCTCTGAAAGCCCATGTGGCATTTGCTCTGGGTATCAAAGCAAAGGAAAAGGAAGCAACTTTAGAAAAATCTGTTTAGAAAAAAAAATCGTGACTTTTCCTTTCCCCTCCCCATAAATGTTTCTGTGTTAGTGTTGTTTGAAGTAATATCATTAACTCTTTAGAAAGAGGCTTTTGAGCCTTGTTACATACTTGTGCATTTATTTCCTTCCCTTTAAGTATCTTCTCCACAAACATGAAATTGGTCGTGGGCTGCTAATAAAACATGCTCCCTGGAGATTAAAAAAATAAATATTAAAAACAAATATAGAAGTATGCTGACGAACCTCTGTAATAGAATTCCTACCAGTCTGGTTATTCCTAATACCTCTGTATTCCTCTAAAAAACTGTTTGAGGTAATTTGGTTAAAAAGTAAATATATTCACATTACCATAAAATGCCTAAGATATAACTCTTTTAGAACCACCGAAAATATTTTACTTCTCCAGTGCCAACAGAGTCTGAAAGCTTCAGCCGTATGGGACCTGATGACCAGCAACTTTTCATTTCATTATTCTAAAACCCTTTGGCACAACAGGAAGTTCTGTACTGGCATTTGTTTTGAAAAGCTCAGCTTTAGGCTGAAGTTGTCCCAAGGGAGGGCCCATGAAAAGCCTCCTTCCAGGGGTCAGGAGAGCCATGTTCTCCTGCCACCAATAAGCTGTGGCAATAGTCCTAGACCAAGAAAAAAGATGGGACTCCATCCATCTCACCACCAGGTAGATACATCAGTGTCATAAAAGTTGGCATCCGCATGTTGATGCAAGGAAATGAAGGAAATAAACACATGCAGGACGCCTACATAGGGCAGGCACTTGCTCTCGGTTGTTTAATAGTGACAAAATCCCCTAAAGATGGCCATTATTAGTCCAAGCAAACAGCTGAGGCCCAGAGAAGTTAAGTAATTTTCCAAGTCACACAGCTACTTCTGACCTAAGCTCTATCTGCTTTCAGACCGAGGATGCTGTACTCCTTAAACATCCTGCAGCCATTGTCTTTTGCCACTTCCCTATGTCTCTGCAGAATTTGATAATTGAATGCCACAGTCTTCAGAGTCTAGTGTGCATGTAATAAACCTCTCCTGCTTGGGGGACACCAGTATGAACTGATCTGTACCATGAGGAAACTGTTAATGAGTGTGTTCCTTTTTTAGATAGCTAGTGGTTGCAACAAACTATATGATTGTTGTAGGTTTCTCAACTATCCCAGTGGAAAATCTAATGGGTGCTACCAGTGGACCGTGGCACATAACTGGTGCTGTAACTTTTTAGACACAACTCTAAACATCCATTTACAAAACACTTTTTCGGGAATCAACAAGCTAAAATGCAGCTTAGCTGATGGAAACTCTTTAACCACACCATGACTTCCACTTTTTTTTAATGAAAATATCTTTATTTTCTGCCCTTGCAAATGGGATTTCTTTGAAAAAGTGACCTTAAAAATTGCTTTAAGGAATAAAAGAAAAATGCTGACATCCAACACCTCATTATTGGAGTTTATCATGCTTTCCACAAGTCTTTAACTTTTTCAAAAGAAACGTAAATAAAGTCAACAGAAATGTATAGTTTGTCGAAGCCACAGATATCTTTCCTTTCTATTTCTTGTAGCCAGTTTATTTCTTTGTATGTTATGCTCACTACTGGAGTCATAATAATCTCTCCCTTCTCTTGGGAAATATGTTTAAGAGAAAAACTTTTCCCATTTTAATATAAACTATGCCTAATTTTACAGCACCACATTTCGAAGTGATGCATCATAAAGTGTGCTATGCGGCTATATAAAATTCAGATTGCAGCAGGAACAAGAATGTCATTTGAATAGATTAAAGATGGGAAGCACGTTTATATTCAAGGCACGTGCAGTATTAGAAATGACAGGAACTTACTGCTGTCCAAGCAGAAATGATGGTGATAGGTTCAAACTCCTAAATGCTTGCTCCATGGAACTAGCCAAGGGAATGTATTTTCTCCCCAGAGGCCTGCTCTACCGAGCCTTGCCCTTAATCACAGTCACCAGGCTCAGAGGTAAGAGGGTATGCTGGGGACAGCCATTCCAGGCAGGTCACAGGGATATCGGTCAGAGCCAGCAATACTAACCCTGTTTGTTCGGTTGTGCTTTCCTGAGTGCAGGGCAATATATGCTGCTTTTGCAATTTGGGTAATAACCAGCCACAGAAATATTCCATGCGGCACCTGGATTTCTTTGCTGACCTCCACATTGGTTTAATAAATCAATGGGAGGAATGTGAGGTTTCATGTTTGCAAAGATAGAGGATAAGCATTTCCGTCTGCAAGAGAAAAAGCCCCAGGGCTGGCTCTTTCGCAGCCATGCTGGACTCCATCCAAGGCAGCAGTTCACTTTCTCACCAGCACTTAGCTGCTGCACCAGCGCAGCAAATGCCGTAGGATCGCACATGGGCGGATCCCTGGATTCCCACAGCAAAGCAGGCAGGCTTCCGAAACCAGGATACGTAACGCTGTTGTTTGGTAAGTTGAACATGCAAGAGACTGTCCGGATTAGAAAGGCAAAACTCGATTGTGTCTAAATGGCTTATTGATGGATGAAATAACTCAAATGTTCATTCATCCATTGACTCACCAAATGTCGATGCAACACTTACAACGTGCAGAATTCTGTACAAGTGCCATGGGGGGCGGGGGGAGGGCGGTGCAGGGAGGTACAGCCCAGTCTCAGTCATCAAAGAGCTCGAAAAATATCTGAGCACAATAAAGACAACCAGCTACTGATACACACAACATGGATGACTCTCAAAAATGACTTGTACTGATACTGAGTGAAAGAAGTCTTAGGTAAAGGATCTGTACTGTATAATTATTCCATTTACGTAAAATTCTAGAACAGGGGAACTCATCTATGGTGGAAAACAAATCAGAACAGTGGTTTCCTCAGGGAGTGTGGGGTAGGGAATGACTGGCAGGAGGCACAAGGGAACTTTCTGGGGCAATAGTATCATTATGTGTCTTGAGAAGTTTGGATTGTGCAGGTGAATGCGTTTGTCAAGGTGCAGGGAATGTACCAGGATTCGTGCATCTCATTAAATGTAAATTGTATGTCAAAAGAAAAAAAGATAAACCAAATATATATACACATCTATATATTGTATATAATTATGAAAATAAATATAAAAATTTAATATATATTAACAAATCATTTAAAGAACAGCTTTGTAGACAAAACCCATGTGCATGCAATTTCAAAGAACTATGCAAAAGGTAAATAATAAAAGGCAGAATCCTAGGAGAGGTCACAAAGAAGAGAAGAATGGAACACGCAGTAATTACTATGATTTTAGAAAAGGGAGAAGTGATAGTAGACTTGATTTTTATGGCTGGTTACCATGCCCGATGGTTTGCAGCTGCTGTATGAAGTAGATTTTCTTACTCTTTGTTCTAAATATGAGTAGATACTGTATTTCTATCCTCACAGCACATTAAAATTTTTTAGCAATCTTACATTGCAGCCTCATATTGAATTCGTATTGACTTTTTAAACAACATTGAAAACTATTTATACTGTGGCTTTTTAAAAAACCTAAAATATACCTTTCATCTATTTTCTTTAAATCTAATCTTTAATATACATACTTTTGGTCCATTGTTCAAATCTACTGAAAGTTTTACAACCTTCCAACTTTAGGTCAAGTTTGATAATGAATGAATGTGCCAATATTTTTTAACTTAACACTATTAGAAACGTGCTTTATATGCCATGTGTCATAGACTCTTGGGATTGGAAAGTAATTTAAGTGTTTTCCAGTAAAGCCCTCCACTGCTCCTTTATCTCTGTCAAGTCTCAAGCTTGGCCTGCTTTGGTTATCCCCTCTGTAGAGTATATTACCCCTTCTTGTTGTACCCCACGCTGCAGCCACTGGACAGCACTTCTAAGCAGAGCAGGAATTTCTAGGGAGACAGAGGCTTTGGTGCTCAGAAATAAGCTTTGGTTTTTCACTTTCTATTTGTCATTACACTTAAATTTCTTTTCCATGTGACTCCTATGGCCTCCTTGCATAACAGAGATGATAGTAGTGATATTTAAATGGGGAGTTGAAGTTTCCCAAGTATTCCCGGTGGTATCACTGGGTCCCTGTAGCAGTCCTGCAAGGCAGATGCAGATCCTGCAGGTGTTACCATCTCACTGGTTAAATAAGGATGCTGAGCAGGCTGCAAGGTAAGGGTAACCCTATCTCCGGTAAGCAATGGAGCCAGGGCTCTACTCCAGGTTTCCTATCATCAAATCCATTATGAATTTTTCCTCTAAATCTTACAGTTTTATAAGTACATGTACAAAGACTATCCTTTTTCAGACCCCTTCATGGTGCAATTCCAGAAAGGCAGGGAAGCCCCACTTGCTGCTCACTTTCTGATCAGATACCTGATGCATAACTCTTCTGATTAGAGCGTCATCTTTTTACCTTCTAGCCCTGTTAAAATGCTGGTATCAATGGAAGTGGTAAAGGCAAAAGCTGACATATCCAAACTTTATACCCAAGATTGAATATGAGGTTGGCTATAGTTTCGAAGAAAAAAAGAAAGAAAAAATATTGAGGATCTCGAGCAGTGAGCTTAGGGTAAGAAAGAAAAAAAGAGAATAAACACTCTTGGGATGAAGTGGATGGTCAGAGAAGAAGCCAGAAAGGTGGCAGGGCTGGAAGCAGAATGTTCCTCCTAGACTTCAAGTTTATCATGCCTAAAGCAAAGGCCTTTCATGGTGTGATTGACTAAGACGTAATCCATGTTATTTACATCCAATTAATCCTGGGATGTCCAGGATGTATTTACATCAGGGGAGAACCCTAAAGCTTTATTTTGGGGTATCTTTCTCCACCTGACTTTTGGCCAAAGAAATTCTGTCTATTGTCAGGCATTTGTCCAAGCTCACACTCCAGGAAGGGGCTGGACCAACCAGGAAAAGGCAAAGGGAGTAGGAAATAGAAAAAGGAGAGGCGAAATAGTAAAACAGCCTGCAAACCAGGTTATCAAACCTGAGGAGGATTGATGGAAGTGAAATTATAATCCTATAACTTAGGATAAGGGAAAGGAGAATTTACATTTATTAAGCATAATCATGTGCAATAATATTAATAACTGGTTTGTGTCAAGCGCCGTGCAAAATCATTTACTTGGATCATTTCATTGAATCATCGCAAAATCCTGATGAGTTGGGTATTAAAATCATCCTCGTTTTAAAGACGTGATTCCTAAGGTTTAGACTAACAGGATGCCTAAGGAACTCAGCGATATTATAATATGTTATTAGATAGTCTCAGAACTCTAAGGAGGTAAGTATTATTTTCATTTTATAATGAGAAAAATGAGGTTTAGAGAATTTAAGAATATTGTCAAGATCACACAGCTGGGTCAAGGTCTGGCTGAATTCTCACACTTCCCTCTGTAAACAAAGTGCAAGAATGTTCTTGAGAGGTTTATGCAAATAAGATCTCTCACTCTTTTTTCTTTCCTACAAAGTCGAAATCTGTATTCTGATGCAAAAAAAGCTGCAATAATCAGAGTCACATCACTAATTCACATAATAGTCATTTAGGAAGAGCACCACAGACACAAACCAAATAAGTCAACACTCTGCTTTAATAGCAGCCTCCAAAAACAGACATCCATCACTAAAATGATTTACAAGAACCAAATTGCATTAGAGTGTCTCTCTCCAGATACAGATTTGACGCCTTATTGCTAAACTAGCAATTCCTTTTATTATTGTGTTAACTCAAAGAGAAAAAAAACCGCACTGTAAAAGCTTCCCTGCACCTTTCAGTGTCACTTTATCCTACAAATCCAATAAACTGCATTACTAAATCGCGTTAGGATAACAGATGTGCTTTTGAACAGGTCTGAGATATTTCAATTTGCGAAGTGTTTTTTTCCCCTTCATGCCAAAAAAGTTTTTACCCATTACATTGATGAATACTTACTTTAGAAGTTATCCAAATTAAAATTGTCTTTCAAATTGGTTCCCAAAATGAAATTTAGAAAGATTACTGAAGTAAGGCTGATAGCTCTGTTCTAACACGCTTAAGTGTGCAGACGGGTGGAAGCTATGGGGAGAGAAGGCTCAGCTCCATATAAAATTCAGAGCTGTCCGAAAGTGAGAGAGATCACTCCAAGGCACGAGGCAGCAGCATTTCAGAAAGGAATCACTCCACCCTGAGCTGGCCTTGGCCCTAGATAGCCTCTCGGGTGCTTTGCCAACTTGAGAGTCTCTGATTCAAAAGTACTAAAAAGGTTAAAAGTACCAAAACAGCTGGGGCCAAGGAGCACACACATCTTACAGTGATCATGAGTGAGAGCTTAAAAGCATAGCATTAGTCCAAAAACTGAGATGTGCTAATGTCTTAGTTCAGAGATGGGTCAAAAAGACAGAATGAGAACAAGAGCCAGCAGAATGAGGTTTTTTGTTTTTGGTTTTTTTTTTTGTTTGTTTTTTGGCTTTTGTGTGTGTGTATGTGTGTGTTTTGGTTTGGTTTGGGTTGGTTTTTTGAGACAGGGTCTCACTCTGTTGCTCCGGCTAGAGTGCAGTGGTGTCATCCTAGCTCACTGCAGCCTCAAACTCCCGGGCTCAAACTATCCTCCTGCCTTAGCCTACCGAGTAGCTGGGACTGCAGGTATGCACCACCACGCCTGGCTAATTTTTCTATTTTTAGTAGAGACACTGTCTCATTATTGCTCAGGCTGGTCTCGAACTCCTGACCTCAAGGGATCCTCCCACCTCAGCCTCCCAGAGTGCTAGGATTAGAGGCGTGAGCTACCGTGCCCAGCCAGAAAGAGGTTTTTGGGGCAAGAAAGAAAGTTACTAGTAGAAGTCTTTGGGGAACATGTATTTACTCATTTGCATTAAACTCGTCTTTTCGCACAGAGCAGAGCCGAGTAATAAAAAGCTGAACTGTCAATATTTATCAGTTGAACTGGTTCCCATTCACATAACACAGTAAAATTCTTTTTCCCTCTTTCAATTTCTTTTTCTTTTCAACAGTTGATGATGAAAGAAAGGGGAGAACAGCCGATGCTTCTTTTACTTTGGCTTTGAGACTAAGCATGGAAACCGAGCATGTATTGAGGTTCACTCATATTTCTCTTCTAGGACCCAAACCCGAGCATGAAGAATTGAAGAATGTTTCCCCCCAGCCCCAGCCTCTTTCTTGAAGGCTTTGGTTCTTTATTTCTTCCTGCAATTTGTGTCTTGCTGATTTCCCTTTGAAGAAAGGTACCTAAGAATTTGTCCTCAATGCCCAGGAGCTGGTAGACCGTGAGCCTGGGGTTTAGAGAGGGGACATGCCAACAATCTCTAGGATGTCACTGTGGTGGCACACCATAGATGAATGGTGCCTGCTGCTACTTCCAAAAAGAAAAAGTGCCACCTAAGTCAGCCAAATGCAGTGTCACTGTTTCCTGACAACTGAATTTTATGAATGTGATGTTGCACCGTAGACAATTTTGAAAGTCTGTGTGGTTTTGGTAGACAACATAAAGGGTAGAAACAGCACTGGAGTTGAGGTCGAGGTGTCTGATCCTAGTTCTAGCTCTGCCATCAGCCAAGTACAACTGTCTTCAAACGGGGGCATGTGCTGCAGGGCAGGGGAGCGGTTGGAGGACTTTCCAACTGGTTCACAGGCACGGTCGGCGCGAAGGGAATCTGTTTCCAGATCCCCAGTCGCCATATGTGGTTTTTTATAAAATCAGTCTGCTTTCTGACTTGTGCACCGTCTCCTTTCCCGCTTCCACTGTAAAGTGAATGAGCTGAATCTGCAACAGCAAGGTTTTGACAAAAATGGACGTCAATCACGTAAGAAGATAATTTTATCTTTAACATTGTATTGGTAAGGATGCATTGCAATTAACGGTAGTCTTATTCCAATCCTTTCTAATTTAATGGGTTCAATAAAATACCCTTAAGTGAAAAAATAATCAGGTATAACTAATAGTCATTTGATAAGACTCGGTGAAGCCTCTTTTGGTGTATTTCCCAGAAATGGAATTAAGTTACTTTAATCATCCAGAGATAAACCCTTACACAAGCTATGTGCTTTCTAATTCTTTGTTTTTAACAAAATTTTAAAGTACTTAATCAATTAATTGGGTGAAAGATCATTAAAATACCTTTTCTAATAGGTCAATATGTGCTTGTGGTTTAAAATTTGGAAAGATTTAAAATATTGAATGATAATCCTAAAACTTAATATAAAACAACTTAAACTTCTATTCCTATATATTTATAATTTGTATACTTGTATACTTACATACTTAGGTAAACTAGGCTTTTTAGTAATTTTATATTATATATATGTGTGTGTGTGTTAAAGAACAGTTTGTTTTTATTTTAATAGTTGCTTACTAAAATTTTAAAAGTTTTAATTGGATTATGATCGGTAAAATGTTGGCACTGTATTTAGGTTCCATTCAATATATTGAAAAGAGTAATTTCACAATTTTATTTCAAAATGCCTATATTTAAAATATACTGGCAATTATATCCTTTGCAACTGTCTAAACTTACGATGAAAAATTTTAGGTATAAATTTAAAATCAAAAGAAGAGTCAAATAAATTTACGATGTTCGTCTAGGGTGTATGTGAGCAAAAAAAAAGAAAGAAAGAACACTGACTTGGGCAAAAGATTCGAATGGACATTTCCCCAAAGAAGATGTGTGAATGACCAATAAGCACATGGAAAAATCTGGAACATCGTTAGTCATCAGCAAAACACAAATCAAAGCCACAATGAGATACCACTTTACACCCCTTAGAGTGAATATAATTTTAAAAACAGGCAATAAAGGTGTTGAGAAGGATGTGGAGAAATTGAAACCTTCCAACATTGCTGGTGGGAATGCAAAATCATGCAGTTACCTTGGAAAACAGTGTGGCAGTTTCTCAAAATGTTATTCATAGAGTTATCATATGACCCAGCAATTCCACTCCTAGGTACCTACCCAAAAGAAGTGAAATATATGTCCACACAAAGACTTGCATATAAATGTTCATAGCAGCATAATTTTTATATTGATATGTAACAGTTGTATGTATTTGGGGGGTACATGTGATATGCTGATAACATGTATAATAGAATGTATTATTACATCTCACATGTAGAAAAAAATTCTGCATACAAAGCATTTAAATCAGCTACCCACATTTTCACCAGCCCAATGACTGGTGTCAGAAGAATTGATAACCCAAAATAGTAAGTATCAAGTACTTAAAAATAGTAATTTATATACATATGCATGTGTACATATGTATATATACACATATCTGTATATATATATATTTCATGGGTCATATGTTGTGTTTATATTTTAAAGTCACACTGTTCCCAGTCTGTGTCCTTTTGGGATCACAAATAATGTACCTTTTAAAAAATGAATAATAAATTTTCATTGAAAAACTTCTAGGCAGATAAGATCAGCTCTTGGCAAAATCTTTTTTTATTACATCTTGCTGAAAAGTATAAAGAATATTATGATAAACATTATGTATCTCTTGCTCAGCTGTCGAATCTTAAAATTTTGTCAGATTTGCTCTGGGTCTTAGACCAAAAAATTCTAGGTACAAAGGCCCTTACATAGCTCTCTTCAATCCCTTTCCTGGCCTGTCCTTTCCAGCTGTAACCAGCAAACTAAATTCAGTATTACTCATTCCCTTGCAAGTTTTTGAAATCCGTATCTATAAATAATATGGATATATACAATAATGTAAACATATTGGCCCCCAATGAATACAATTGTGATGCTTCCTTTAAAATCTTTAAACCTTAAAATTCTTTTTCTCATTTTATTTGCAATTCTACTCTCTGTTAAATGTAATTGGTGATAGTATGGCTTTTTATTGCTTTCCTGACTTTAGAGAAAATGCTTTTAATGTTCCTGCATTAGATATGTTTGCTGTAAGTTTGGGGGAATATCCTTTATTACTGTGGTCCCCAACCCCCAATTGGGCCACACGGCAGGAGGTGAGCGAGAGAGTGAAACTTCATTTGTATTTACAGCTGCTTCCCATCACTGGCATCATCAGCTGAGCTCTGCTCCTGACTCCTACCCATGGAAAAATTGTCTTGCATGAAACTGGTCCCTGCTGCCAAAAAGGTTGGGGCCCACTGCTTTACTAAGTTAAGAAAATTATCTTCTATTCCTGGTTTGCTAAGAATTTTTATCGTGAATGAGTACCGAGTTATCTAATGTAATAATTATATATTCTTTTCCTTTATTCTGTAAATGTGATGAATTACATTAATAGATTTTCTAATGTTAAATCATCATTATACCCTGTGATTAGATAGATAGGTAGATGGATAGATAAATAGATAGATGGCAGACATAGATAGCAATATACATTCATTTGTTCTTGCATCTTGTTTGTCTATATTTATTTAAAATTTTTGTATATATACTCAAAGTGCAGTTAGCCTTTACTTTTCCCTGCAGTCCTTGCCTGATATTGGGAATCAAGGTTCTACCAACCTCACTAACTGAACTTGGTAGGTTTCCCTCATGCTGTTTTTTTGGAAGGATTTGTATAACATACCACCTGTTTTTTGGATGTTTACTTAAACTTGCCTCTAAAATCATCCAGGTAGGGTGTTTTATTTCGTATAAATCTGAACTACTGAAAAAAATATCTTTATGGTTATAGAACCATTCAGGTTCTTTATTTCTTATTGAGTAAATATTAGAATCTATATTTTTACAGAGAGAGTATACATTGTAAGTTTTCAATTCTATTAACATAAAATTATTGATGTTGGTGATCTTCCTACATTATTTTCATGTTTTTATTTTATTGGTAGTTACCTCCTTTTTCATTACTCATCAATGTCTTCTCTTTTTAAAAAATTTTTAATCGTGGTAAAAAAACACATAACATTTACTATCTTAACTATTTTTAAGTGTATAGTTCAGTAGTGTTAAGTATATTAAATTTTTGTACAACAGATCTCTAGAACTTTTTGGTCTTGCAAAGCTGAAACTCTATTTCTATTAAACAATCTGCTATGTCCCCTTCCCCCGTCTCCTGACAGCCACCATTCTACTTTCTGTCTCCAGGAGTTTGAGAACTTTAAATGCCTCATATAAGTGAAATTATACACTATTTGTTTTTGTGTGACTGGCTTATTTTTCTCAGCATAATGTTCTTAAGCTTCATCCATGTTGTAGCATGTGACAAATTTCTTCTTTTTAAAGGCTGAGTAATGTTCCACCATATGTGTATACCACATTTTGTTCATCCACTCATCCACTGGTGGACATTTAGGTTGCTTCCAACTCTTGGCCATTGTGAATAACGCTGCAATGAAAATAGGTATGCAAATATCTCTTAGAGATCCTGCTTTCAATTCTTTTGGATATATACCCAGAAGCGGGATTGCTGGATCATATAACAATTCCATTTTTAATTTTTTTGAGGAACCTCCACACTGTTTTCCATAGAGGCTGCACCATTTGCTTTCCCACCAGCAGTGCTCAAGGGTTCCAATTTCCCCACATCTTAGCCAACACTTGTTATTTTCTGGAGTTTTTTGGTGATGACCATCCTAATGGGTGTGAGGTGATATCTCATTGTGGTTTCAATTTGCATTTCTTTAATGGTTAATGATGTTGAGCCTCTTTTCATATGCTTGTTACCCACGTGTCTCCTCTTTTTTTCTGGATTAATCCTACCAAAGATTTATCTGTAATTTTACTCTTTTCAATGGACTGAATTTTCACTTGGTGATATTTTCTGTTATTTTCCTTGAGTGTTCAACTTCATTAATTTCTGATTTTCATTATTTCATTTCCTCTATTTGGGAAAGTTTTACTTTGGTTCTTTTTCTATCTTCTGGAAGTGAATTTTTAGCTTGTTAATTTTCCATATTTTATCTTTTCTAACATAAATTATTGCTATAAATTTCCTTTTAAGTACCCCTTTACCTATATTATTTGAGGTGACTTTTGTAGGATTTTCATTATCATTCAGTTCAAATACATTCTAAGTGTCATCTTAATTTATTCTTTGACCCAAAGATTATCTAGAGGTATATCTTTACATTTCTGAATATACAGATTTTTTAATTTATCTTTTGGTCATTGAATTCTAGCTTGTTTACATAGTAGTCAGAGGATGTGGTCTGTATGATTTCGTGTGTGTGTGTATGTGGTTTCATTTGTTAGGAATTGCTTTATGGCCCAGTATTTGGTCAATTTTATAAATGTTCCATAGGTTCTTGAAAAAATCTAGCACCTCTTGTATTATCCTGGATAGAGCTGGAGCCCATTCTGCTAAGTATCACAAGAATGGAAAAACAATCACCATATGTACTCACCATCAAATTAGTATTAACTAACTTAACTGACCAACACTTAAATGCACATATAGTAGTAACATTCATCGGGTGTCGGGCAGGTGGGAGCAGGGAGTAGGGGATAGGTATATTCACACCCAATGGGTGCAGAGAGCACCGTCTGGGGGATGGATATGCTTGAAGCTCTGACTCAGGTGGGGCAGAGGCAATATGTAACCTAAACATTTGTACCCCTGTAATATGCTGAAATAAAAGAAATAAAATAATAATAATAGTAAAAAAAATCATATATCCTCTCTTTAGTGAGTATGATATTCTGTGTATGTGCTTTAGACCAAACTTGGTAATTGGATTTTTAAATCAAATCAATAAATAAAAGACAGATGTTAGAATTTGGGAGTGTCAGCTTCTTACAGGTTTTCAACTTTTGCTGATATATATTTCAACCGATGTTAATAAGTGCATGCAAGCCGGGCGCGGTGGCTCACGCCTGTAATCCTAGCACTCTGGGAGGCCAAGGCGGGCGGATAGTCCTGAGCTCAGGAGTTCGAGACCAGCCTGAGCAAGAACGAGACCCCGTCTCTACCAAAAATAGAAAGAAATTAATTGGACAGCTAAAAAAACATATATATAAAATTAGCCGGGCATGGTGGCACATGCCTGTAGTCCCAGCTACTCGGGAGGCTGAGACAGTAGGATCGCTTAAGCCCAGGAGTTTGAGGTTGCTGTAAGCTAGGCTAACGCCACGGCACTCGCCCCAGGCAAGAGAGTGAGACTCTGTCTCAAAAAAAAAAAAGAATAAGTGCATGCAGATATGAAGTTGTTACATCTTTCTGATAAATGGTTGCCTTTTAAAATTATGTATTTATAATCTTTATCCTTTAGTAATTTCTTGTAAATAGCATATAGCTGGATTTTTCTTTTTATCTAGTCTGACCATCTTTGGCTTTTAATC
>RJWJ010037323.1:0-15594 GCA_004363605.1 Indri indri | reverse complement strand
TAGGAGGTGCAGTAGGAAGAGGAGGTAGAGGTGGTGATTGAGGGGTTAGGAGAGTAGGATGGGGATTTGCTAACCTCATGTGACAGCACAATTACAATTACACAACCCTTCTCCGTTTGTGCTTCGACCAGAACGTGCTAGCTATTCACCTTCCAGATACACTCCAGACTCACAAGAAATGATAAATGTTTGACTTGATGAATAAGCCAGCTAACCTGGTTTGATCATTATACTATGTATGCTTACATCGAACATTACACTGTATGATTATTATGTGTCAGTTATAAACAAACAAAAACCAAGCACACTCCTTAGGCAAGGAGACATGCAGAGACAGCATCTTTAAATGAGAAATGACCATCTGAGTGGCCTTGCTGTTGTTTCAGGTGAATATGAATATTATACCTGTGTGTACAGGTCCCAGCACCAGGGCATCAAGGAGGGAGAGACAGGATGATAAGGACAAAGCCGAAGTTGGCCAGCTGGGTCCAGTGTATTTTTTCTTTTTTAGAGCCAATGGTTTGCAATTCCACATTCACGAATATAGGCCCTTGTCAGACAGCATTTGCACAACAGTGACATAAATCCTTGACCTTACCCCATTGCTCACTTGGGAAGGCCAGAGGACCAGTGTAGTAAGGATAAGGAACATCAGACTTGTTGGAAGACAGGAAGGTTGGGTCTTGACATTGTTATTTACCAATTATGTGACCCTGAAGCAGTCATTTTAACCTCTGTCATTCATGTCTTTATTATTTGGTTGAACAAATATATATTGAATCCTTGCTCTGCCATCCATTGGGCTAAGTGCCACGTTTACACTGAGACCTTCTTCCTGCTTTTATTAAACTCAGAACCTTAATGACTAATGACAATAGGTGACATTTCTTGTGTGTGGTCTATGTATCAGGCCATATGCATTTTACATGGATTATGATACTCTTCATAACATCTCCCAGATAGTTATAAATATCTCTATTTTTCAGATAGGAAAACTGAGGTTCACATAAGTTAGGTAATTTATTCAAAATAATGGAGCAACTGGTAAAATTAGTTCAGAGCTTTTAGAATTTATGGTACTACAATGGTATCTTTTAATTTTCTAATATAAAAATATAGATAATACTACCTACATAAATGTATTTCATTTCATTTTGTGATCATATATAGTAAACTATTAGGCATCAATAAAATGCATTTAGTTATTATAATAGGTCAGCTGAATGGTGGCGTAGAAATAGCACAGGTGTGGGTCACGCCCTGCACTGGTGTGGCCCTGGGCAAGTCACTTTCCCTCTTTGGGCCTCATCTAACAAAATGGAAGCGGTTATGCCCAACAGCCTTTCTGAAAGGCTGTTGTAAGGATCAGAAAAAAGTGGCAAATGTGAAATTCTGTGTCTATCATAAAGGGCTGTAAGAATTTAAGATCTATATCAATATGTGACATTTATATTTTGATAGGCGTCATGCAGAGTCTCAAGATGTTCTGTACGATAATCCGATGTTTATTAACGCTTGAGAATCTTAATCCTGTCTTCCTAAAGAGTGAACTTAAGCAGAAAGAGCAAAGACAAAGTTGCCTCATGAAATATTAGAGTTGGCAGGTAACTTATAAACTTTGCAATGCATTCAAATGCAGTTGCTGGGTCCTGTTAATCAGATACTCTGATTTGTTGGCTCTAGACTGGGGCACAGGTGGCTACGTTTTTAACCCCCCCCCCCCCACCCTAGTTAATTCTTATTTAAGCAGTATCCAGACCATACCTTGACAATCTCTGACCTTATAAAGACCTTCCCTTTACAGATTGAACATGGGAGCACCTGGCTTCTAGGGTAACACTATTCCTGAAACAGTCCCTTGAGACTTACTCCATTAACTCAACAAGCAGTTACAGAGTGTGCACCGTGTGCCAGGGAGTTCTTCCCGTGCTGAGGATGCAGCAGCACGTGGTTGGGCAAGGTGCTTGCCCTCATGGAGCTGGCATTCTCACAGAGGCAGACAAACTGTAAGGTGATAAACACATCGATGAATGACACATTGGGTGTGGTAGTGAGGAAAATCAGATACAAGAAAGAAAATTAAGCAGGAGAAGGGGATAGAGAGTTATAAATGGGGTTAAGCCTCCCTCATAAAGTGATGTTTTAAAGAGACATGATGGAAGTGAGAGAGGCTCTACAGGAAACTGAGGGAACATAACTAGGGCAGAGGGAATAGCAGATGCAAAAGCTCTGAGGCCAAAGGGTGCTTGGTACATTCAGAGAACCACACAGAGGCCAGGGAGCTGATGCATGGGGAATAAGGATCACATATCATGCTTGGTCTCAGTCTGCACCAGCTCCCAGCTCCCAATGTCATAACCTGGTACCAAAGCTCTTCATAAGGTGGTTCCAATATCCACTTCGGTCTTTTCTCAACTATTCTCTTTAACACCGTGCTTCGGTCAAGCTGCCCTCCTGACTTTGCACGGCCCTCTCCCTCTGGGCCTTTACTTCCTTGAGGGCTCTCTGATTTTCTCTAAGGCGGTGGTCTCAAAGAGGAGCAGTTTTGCCTTCAAGGCACATTTGGCAATGTCTCCAGACCTTTTTGGTTGTCACAATTGGGGGCTTTTGCTGATGACCCGTGGGTAGAGGCCGGGGATGCTGTAAACGATGCCCAGTGCAGCACCCACAACAAAGAATTATTTGGCCCAACATGTCAATAGTGCTGAAGTTGAGAAACCCTAGTTTATTGCCTCCCCATTTTTCAAAGCCAGGGCCCCTTTTGTGAAGCTTCCTTTAAGCCCATTAGCCCACCCTGTAGGATCCTCTCTCCGAATTGTGTGGCCCTTACATAGCGCCTTCTTTCATTCTTTCTATTCTGATGTGATTATGTGAACAAGTTTTGGAATAATGCAGTATGGGCTTCGTTCTCAGTTCTATCCATCTATGCGATGTTAGGCACCTTCTCCTTTCCTGTATAAAACAGGAAAAATGGCAATCCCTACCTCGTACATTGTTGGGAGGATTAAATGAATTAGTACATGTAAATCCTTTACCATAGTGCCTGATACAGGGCTTAATAAAGATTATTATCATAATAAGAATGGTTTAATTTCCTTAACTGGTTTGTAGGACCCTTGGAGCAGTGATTATATCTTGTAGTTATATAGTTATATCCTTTATACTTCCTTGTACCTACAGGGCCAAATGAACTAGAATTTTTTCTTTTAAACCAGAATTTTCTCAGTAATGATGAGATATGAATAAGTTTTGGGTATATTTCCAAAAGATGGACTCCAAAACTCTGGGAGTATGAAGTTCATCTCCCTTGGAGAAAATAACCTGCTTTCCTATGACAATGAATAAACTTTTCCAGCTTACCAAATACCGACTGTTGTTCTAGAACAAATCCATCTCTGGGGCTGTACCTGAGTTACAGAGGATAGCTTTCCTCCTTTCCGTGCTAAGATAAGGAGGATAGAAAGAGAAATGGTCAAAGTAGAAAGTTAAGCACAGGCTGAACCTGATAAGAAACAGGGCTGTGTGGGGCCGCTGGTGGAGGAAGCCGCCAAGGGAACAGATAAATGGTCTGAAGACAGCATGAGAGATGTTCATTTAGAGACTGCAATCCTGCGTGCCCATTTTTTTTTTTTTAAAGCCCTGGTATAAGTTCAGTGGACTCTTGGTTGACTATGTCTCCTTCACTCTCATCTCTCTTCTTGAGTAACTTACTGATTTTCCAACTTGCGATCTAGAGATCAGAGCAGTAAAACAAGACAAGCAGAGGATAACATACTTGTGTGAGCAAATACTCGTTATTTCACTGTCACCTAATTTATTGTTTAAGCAAGTCCACCCATGGAACTCACTTAAATTGAAAGACACTTGCAGAGCTCTGGACAGAAGCAGAGAACTGTGATCCACCTCCACAGCCCCCAACACCACACTTCCAAGAGGTATCAAGAGGGGGTGAACTTTTTATCACATGCGCAGAAACAAGGTCCAACAGGAATGCTGGAGACAGGGAAAGGACTCGCTTAGTGGAATGAGCATGGTCCAACCTCAGTGGCCTGTTTTCAAGTGTGAGAGGGCATCACTCTTCTTCCTGAGGTCTCTGCACTCGCTCACCCACCTTGCCTGCTGGCCCTTCAGTAAGAGGCATTGGGACGAGGGAAATCTCCCCTTGCCGCCCTGGCCCAGGTTAAGTTTCCGCTCATACAATTTCATAGTGCCCTCCACTTCTCCTTCCTAACATTTATCACCATTGTAATGAGTATAAATTCTATTTCCCTCCCTAAATTGTAAGCTCCAGTAAGAGCAGCGACCAAGACCATCTTGCTCATCACTCAATTTCTGTGCTACTATAGTGCCCGAAACATGGGAGTCTCACCACAAATATTTGAGTGGATCAGTGAAGTGGAAGTTGAAAGTCTTGGGTTTTAGGCCCAATTTTGTCATTGACTTGCTTTGTGACCTTGAGCAAGTGTTTTCTTCTGTAATATCGTTCAGAGCTACAAACCTTACGTGGGCATGATTCTTTTTAGTCTCCACCATAATCAAGTGAGGACATGGGTATTATTTGTTATCCATGTTTTTTAGATGGTGAGAAAACTAAGGCCCAGAGAGGTTAAATAGTGAATCCAAATTTACTCAATATTCAAATCACCATGTTGTAGTGGTATCTTATTTTCCCTTCCTGAAACATGAAGGCGTTAGGCTCAATAACTTCTAAATTTCTTCTAACTCCTATTTTAAAAGAATCTGCAATTCTAAAATTAAACTGGCATGAGTAGGATAGAGTGGATGGGAGTGGGGATTGATGTAGAAAGAGCGGTTACAAAATGATTATTAATGATCAAGGTCTGGGGACACAATGGCCACGGGACAGAGCAGCAGTGAGGAGAAGGTCCACCAATAAAAGTCGATGTGTCTGTTCTTGTTCCCACTTATCCAATGAGTTCAATGACTCCAGCAAGCGTTAGCAGCTGGCATAACCCTTGCTTTATACGATTTGACAAAGATCAAACAGGAGTCGATAGTTTGCCAAAAGCTCAATGATACATTCTGAATGTGGCGTATCATTTATAGTCACACTCTCTCTCTCATTCCCTTTTCCCCAACACCCATAATTTTTTTCCCCTCTCTTTTCTCTGGGATTTCTTGCCATTTGACAGCAAAGCGAATGAGCTATGCCCAGTGAAGAATGAACGCACAACTCCAATACCTTGCTTTGTGCACTGCTCTGTTTAATCGTGCATGACTTCCTGAGCAATCGAAGAAGGCATGGGCTAGGAAGTGAGGCATGTGCAGATCCTCCAGCTCTCTGGGTCGTCTCCATCTGGCTTTAGAGAAGTTTGGATTCAGAGACACCACGGTAAGCGAGGACAGTAATGATGTTGAAGGGCAAGGGGAGAGTGAACCACCAGGAAAATGGACAGGCAGGGCTTCCCTTGAATCTCCAGGTCTGGTGCCGCTGGCAGCAGGAAATGTGGATGCCTGGATTGAGCTGCTGATGCTGTAGATTCCTTCTCGGCTCTGTCACCAACTCCCGCGACCTTGGCAAACTCACTGTCCAGGGCTCAGCGCTTCCCCATCTATAAAGAGAAGATAATGGAGCATCACTGGGGTGCAGAGGCTTCATTATTGTTTGCAGAGGACTTAGATATTTTTGGATGAATGGTGCAATCAAGGTGCTATGCAAAATATTATCATTTTGCATGTCAGTTAGCAAGATGGCTTACACCTGTCACCGCATATTGGGTGAGTCTTAATCAAGGAAGAGCTATAGATATAGGAAAGAAGAAATATGAGGCTGGAGAATGGCCATTCCACAGAGATAACAGCTTTGCAGTCCAATTGACAATACTTCAAATTTCTAACTATTCCTGATGTTAGCTACTGTGGCAGATGAAAGATGGCCACAAATTCTGTGATTCTCTTCCTACCAAGAGGTGAGAGCTGTTTCCCCTTCCCTTGAATCTGGGCTAGCCTGAGATCCCTTCAACCAGTAGAGTATGGTGGAAGTCACACTGAGGCAAGCCTAGCATTTAAGAGGACTTTTGGATTATCTGTCTCCATTTTACAGATTAGGCCCAAGATCACCTAGCTGGCTCGTATAAGACTGAGACTGAGCTCAAGGGTCCTGTTCTGACAGACTTTTCAGGATAGGTGTAACATGAGTTCCCTGCAATCAGCTGTCTTCAGACCCTGTTGGTCTAATCTAGCTCGTAATAAGGGACTGATTTTCACAGATCCTGGACAAATTGCTGCTTGTGGTGCTCAGGTCAGTCATTCACTTCCTTTGTGGCCAAACCAGCAACACCCTGAGAAGCAGGCTGCTGAAGGATAAGAGACTCTGCTCCTGGCCCCCTCTAGCCAATTCCCAAATTGGTCACAGTGGACAGAAAGAATTGGTTGGTGCATACTGACCCTTGCTCACTGGAGAACAAATGAATCTAGGCCTGTATAACTTCCTCTTGTTAGGTGAGTTATATTATCATCAAATGGCCTCAGAACTAAAGGGACATTAAGACATGATTTATCTAGCCCCTTAATTCTAGATAAGTGAACTACTATTAACAATATCTTATGGATGTTTTATGGATCTCATCAACCACTAGCTTCCCCTTTGTTTACTACTCTTTCATACATTGGCCTTCTTTCTCTTTCTGAAATATCCAAACCTTAGTCCTTGCTTACAGCCTTTGCACTTGCCATCACTTGTACTACCTAGAATATTCTTTCCTCATAACTTCCCAGATTTGCCACCCTTCATTTGGCAGTCACTTACAGAGCATTTACTATGTGCCAGGTACACTATCCTAAGCTCTTTACATATATTAACTCATTTAATCCTCACAATCATATGAGGAAATTGAGGCACAGAAAGGTTAAGTCATTGACCCAAGGTCACACAGCTGGTAAGTGATAAAGCCAGGATTTGGACCCAGACACTTGGCTCTGTAGCTTAGGTTCTCAACTCAGACCTCATACTGTTTCTCCTTCCTGATATTGGGGTCTCAGATCAAAAATCACATTACACTGTTTTACATTCTCCATGGCACTTATCACCATCTGAATTTGCCATATTTGTGTATTTGTTGCTGGTTTGTTATCTGCACTCCCTTCCCCAGGCACATGTGCTCTGTAGGTAAAGTGACCTTGCTTTGTCCTGTTTACCATTTCTAGTGCATTTGTGGAGTAATGAATAGGTAGAGATCTAGAAGATCAAGTAACATCTTGGGTAAAAAGGCAATTGGGCAGAATGGTAGCCCCAAAGTTAATCTAATCCCTAGTTTCTTTCTCTTTTTTCTTTACCACTTTTTCACTTTTGCTCTGTCTTGAAGACGTGCACATTTGAGCAGGAAGAGCACAAATCTTAGAAGAACAGATCTGGCTTTAAGTCTGTTAGTCTCTGCCAATTGCTAGTTATGAAAACTTGGGTAGATCATTTAGCCATTCAGTCTATTTTTTTTCTTGGAAAATGGGGGGTGGGGTGGGAAATTCCCATTTTTTCATGGGGCTGGAGAAATAGCAATAATAGTAGCAGCAGCCATAGCTAATGTGCTAAGCCTGTTATTTGGATGATCTCATTTAGTACTTCTCAAAACCCTACGTTGTAAGTAGAGTTACCAGCCCAGTTTCACAGATGGGGAAACTGGGGCACAGCAAGGTTTCGTATGTTGTTCAAACAAGAATAATATTTTGAACCCCTATAGTCTGATTTCAAAAATTGAGTTCTTAACCACTATGCATGTGCATGCAAAGTACAATGAAAAATGTCAGTGATTTTTATCATTGTTACAAAGTGCTGCATAATGTGGAATTGGTGAATACTTCTTGGGCGTAAGTCCATAGCCAAAAGCAGCACTGTGTTTGGCCTGCTCTGGGTGGAAGTTAGCACCTTGTAACAGATGTGATTCACCCTGGCGGGGGGCTGACAGGATGATAGAATATTGCTCCCAAGTTGGCAGGGTGGGCAGAGATGAAGCAGGAGGAGAGAAAAAATGAAGGTTAAACCCTCTGAAGGTTTCACAGAGAAAATGCCTTCCTTTCTCAGCAAACATTAGTTGGCATTTAAGAAAAATTATATAACAGCAACTTCCATGTAATAAATTGGCTTACAGCTGATGCTGTGTTTCACATCTTTTTAAAAACTAGAGCAATATGTTGGTAGAATAAACACGGTTATACTTGAGCACATAAAAATTGAGATTGATACTAAAATGCCTGTTTCCTGTTGTGTGTACCAATAGAAGATATTAGCATCATTTTTACTGATTATAGTAATACATGTTGCTATTGAAATGAACAGCCTTGCTTATAAAAAAAACCCCATCAGTATTATTAGCTTCTTTGCATGATAGTGGTTCCTCATACATTTTTAATGTTTTAATCTGGAAAACTCATTGACATTTCATGTTGGAAATACATGGAGCACTGTGTTGCAATGTGGCTTCTTAGGGACTAGAATATGTCAAAATATTGGGCTAAGAGTATCAGAGGTAGGGGAAAAACGCATGGATTCAGCTTTAGCTAGGATGAGTCCAGGATTTCAGAACTTAACTCTTTATTTATAAATATGATACCTTAGGAAGTGATAAAAGCTAATGTTTGCATAAGTTGTTACAGTTTACATAGGTTTTTGCAAATCTTCTTTCATTTGACCTTGGAGTTTATTATCATCATTACAGATGTGCAAATTGATGTGCAGGAAAGATATGTTACATGCCTACGTTTATATCATTAGGTTCTGGAAGATTTGGGATTTGAACTGATGTTTTCTGACAACAAATTTTTGCTTGTCTTCTTATATACAGCTTTCTCTGATATTTTGTCCCATCCCACGACAGAAAATAAAAACAAAAGATTTGGCTTATGAATCCAGTGGTATTGCTAGAAGTTTAAATGTCATCTTAAGTGACAAAAGTAATGTAGTTTCTCTTTCCAGAATAGTATGTAACATCCTTGGTATTCATTCATTCATTTATCCATTCATTCATTCATACATTCCAGCAGTATTTATTTAGCATCTATCATGTAATAAATGTTTTGCTAAATAGTAGAATTACAAAGCTACATTAATCAAAACAGTATGGTACTGGCATAATGACAGGCATATAGATCAATGTAACAGCATGGAGAGCCCAGAAATAAATCTACACACATCAGTCAACTGATCTGCAAAAAGGATGTCAAGAATACACACTGAGAAAGAATAGTCTCTTTAACAAATGGTGTTGGGAAAACCGGATATCCACATGCAAAAAAAATGAAAGTGGACCATTATCTTCCATCATACACAAAAATTAACTTAGAATACATTAAAGACTTAAATGTAAGACCAAAAGCTATAAAACTCCTAGAAGAAAACATAGGAGAAAAGCACTATGACATTGGTCTTGGCAATGACTTATTGGAAATGATACCAGAAGTACAGGCAACAAAAACAAAAATATATAAGTGGGACTGCATCAAGCTAAAAATCTTCTGCACAGCAAAGGAAGTAATTAACACAGTGAAAAACAACCTATGGAAACCATATATCTGATAAGGAGTTAATCTCTAAAATATGTAAGAAATTCCTACAACTCAATATTAAAAAATAAATAACTTGATATAAAAATGGGCTAAAAATTTGACATTTCTCCAAAGAAGACATATAAATGGCCAATAGGTATATGAAAAAATCCACAATGTTACTAATCATCAGGGAAATGAGATATCACCTCACATCTGTCAGGATGGGTATTATCAAAAAACAAAAGATGACAAATGTCGAGGATATGGAGAAATTGGAACCCTTGCATACTGCTGAAGAGAATGCAAAATGGTGCAACCATTATGAAAAACAGTATGAAGAGTCCTCAAAAAATTAAAAACAGAACCACCATACAATTTAGCTATCCTACTTTTGGGTATTTACCCAAAAAATTGAATCAGGATCTACAAGAGGTATTAGCACTCCTATGTTATTAATAATTGCAACACTATTCACAATAGCCAAGATGTAGAAACAACCTAAACGTATGTTGACAGATAAATGGATAAAAAACTGTGGTATTGACATGCAGTGGAATATTATTGAGCCTTTTAAAAAAGGAAATCCTGCAAAACATGACAATATGGATTAACCTTAAAGACATTATTCTAAGTGAAATAATCCACTCACAGAAAGACAAATACTGCAGATTCCACTTTTATGAGGTATCTAAAATAGTCAAGTTCATGTAATCAAAAAGTGGAATGGTGGTTTCTAGGGACCGGGAGGAGGGGGAAATAGGGAGTTACTAATCGATGAACATAAAGCTTCAGGCAAGCAAGATGAATAAACTCTAGAGATCTGTTGGACAACATTGAAAAAATAGCCAACAATAATGCATTGTACACTTAAAAATTTGTTAGGGTAGATCTCATGTTAAGTGTTATTAACACAACAAAATGAAATAGTTACAATATTGCATATAAAATGCTTAACAAACCTTCGAGAATTTTGAAAATGAAGATAAAATGGTATTATCCAATGTAAATTAATGAATATATTTTGGAGGACAATTTTAAAGTACATTAGAGTTTTGAATGCAGAAATTCTTGAAGCCAGAAATTTCACTTCTTGCTATCAATCACATAAAAATATTGGCATGCATGCGCAAAGAGTCATGCAAAAAAGTATACGTTGCAACATTGTTTATTATAGCAAAAAGCAACCTGAAGGTTCTCATTAGGAGAGTGGTTAAATAATCTATGTTAAAATAAGTACAAGGGAGAGAGAAAAATATGGCAGACTAGAAGCAGCCTGCTAGCACATTGCTCCCAAGAAAAGAAGTGAAAATTGCAAGCAGCTGCCTATGTATGGGTCGGATGGCTCTTCTCTGAAGCAACATTGTTAAATCACAGAGAAGCAATGCAAGATGCTCAGTGTGGAAAAAACAAGGTAATGGGGTGATATAAATAACAAGATCAAAGTATGCACAGGGAAGAATAGGAGGGTAGAGTGCTGGGGTGCTATGCTCACTCTGCTGGCGCTGTGAGAGTTGTGAGATGGCTCCCTCCACCACCACAGTCCTCTACCTGGTTGGACCAGGGATCTGCCTGGAGTCTGTTTGGAGTCATTGCACTAGACAGCAGGTGCAGTGGGGATCAGGCAGAAGCTACAGCCATCCTGAGCTCTCAGGTACACAGTGCCAGGTTGGCACCAAGCTGGGGAGGAAGTGGGCTAACTGGAGGCTTCCCTGAGCTGTAGCCTGTGACTGGAAGCCAAGTGCCCCGCCCCTATAGCACAATGGGATCTGAGCATGGGAATTGACTGCGGTGCAGCAGACTCCAACCTGGGAGGCCTTGGGCAACCTAGGAGGCTTTGGGCAACTGCTTTGGAAGGCCTTGAGTGGGGCAGGGAGAACTCCACAGTCCCTGAGCTGCTGGAACCAACCTCCTCCCGCAGGACTTGGCATCTGTGCAGTCCCCAAGGCTGCAAAACAGTCTGCCGCTTGCTGGGCTCTGACTCTACCCTCCAGGTACCATCTGCCTCCTGCTTGCTCAGCCCTGACCCCACCCTTCAGGTCAGATCTGCCCTGTGGCCTGCACAGCCCTGCTTCTGGCTCGGACGCCCTGCTCAGAAGGCCTGTTTCAGTCTCCTCCCAGTCCTGGCTCTGAGGCTCTCACACTGGAGCCCAAGGCTCTGTGCCTCCAGAGTTCCTTCCAGGCCTAAGAGACCATCCCCAAGACACCACCCCAGAGGTTCCACCACCACCACAGGACCAAAGGAACTGTTCCGAAGTCCAATGTCCCACAGGGACCCCCCAGCTTTGAGCCACCAGTACACTGTGACCTGGTTTGAGCAAATACAGCCCAGGAAACCACAAGAATTGCCTAGATAGTCTCACCCAGCTGCTACTGTTACCTCTGTGGGGAGACCCTGGGTAGAGCAATCCCCACAGCACCAGCCTCAGTGAAGAGGGCATCGCCTATCTTCCAACTCGAACATCCTACAACTATCTAGTGAACGACCCAATACCCAGCACCAACAGCATTCAGCACCGGCTTGAGCAGAGGCAATCATAGGTGAATGGAACAAATCAGAATAGCTGCATTACAGGCTTCTAGTGCACAAACTCCTCTGCTGTGTCAATATCCCAGAGTAGGGAACAAAAAGAACACCATATAGGGACCTCCCCTTCTTCTAATCAGGCAGGAGAGTTCCCAGCAAGGAACAGGTGCCCTGCAAACCTATTAGGCCTGAGTTGAGAAAATAGGTTTCAGATGAGAAGAACCCAACACAAGAACCCTGGCGACAAGAAAAATCAAAACAGATTGACACCCATAAGGGATTACAATGCAGCAACAATAGTGAACTCCAACTACAAGGAATTTGTTGAAATGACAGAATGGAATTCAGAATATGGATGGCAACTAAGATGAATGGAATTAAGAGAAAGTTGAAAACCAAAAAAAAAAAAAAAATGTTGGGAAATTAATGAAAAAGTCACTAAAGAACTAGACAACATAAGGAAGGATATAATAGAACTTAAATAAAAGTGTCATTTAGAGAATTTCAAAACACAGCAGAAAGTTTCAGCAACAGTTTAAACCAAGGGGAAGAAAGCATCTCAGAGCTTGAAGAAAAGGCTCTCCAGCTAACCCAGTCATTTAAAGAGGCAGAGAAGAGAACAAAAAAGGCAGAGCAATCACTTAGAGAGATATGGGACTATGTGAAGTGAACTAATATACAAATTATAGGTAACCCTAAGGGAGAAGAAGAAAGAGCTAAAAGCATGGAAAACCTATTCAAGGGAATTATTGAAGTATTGCCAGAGATCCGGACATCCAGATAGAAGATGGTCATCGAACACTGAGAAGACTCATAGCAAATAGAACATCTCCAAGACACATAGTAATCAACTTGGCCAAAGTAAAAATGAAAGAGAAAATTCTACAAGCAGCTAGATGTAAGCAACAACTGACCTACAAGGGAAAACCCATCAGGCTAACAGCAGACTTCTCAGTGGAAACCTTACAAGCCAGAAGGGAATGGGCCCCGTCTTCAATCTTAAACAGAACAACTTCCAATCTAGAATTTTATATCCTGCAAAACTAAGTTTCACAGTTGATGGAGAAATTAAGTCTTCTTCAGACAAGCAAACACTGAGGGAATTTGTCATGATCAGACCTGCCCTGCAGGAATTACTCAGAACTGCATTATACATGAATCAGCAAAATAGAGACCCACCAGTGTAAAATAACCCAAGATAGCTAAAGCTCACAACTCCTGTAAAACAATAACGCAAGAAGAAAAACAGAAACTATATATTGCACTAACTGTTTCAAACTTACTTGGTTATGGCCTAGTTTTCAACCTGACTTGATAAAACTGCTTTGAACAATCTCTTACGCTAAGAAGGTATCAGCCATAACATTCCATAGATACTGCAACAAGAGGACTCTTAAACTGCTTTCAAGGAAATCCTGATTGTTACAGCAGGAATGAATACTGGACTAAGAGTAGCATCTAACCCCAACTTTGTCACTAATTGTGATTCATGAGTCCAATCCACATTGGTTAGGTTAGGTGATTTTTAAAATTTTCTTTTAGCTTTAAAAGAGAATATAATCCTAAAAAATTTTATGTTTCAGTGTTCTTTAAGTTCTGAGAAGTCAGAGCTGTTATTCTACTTACTTATTCTTTTATCCCACTAAGCATCTAACACCATGCTTTAATCATGATGAGTGTTACTACTTGCATGTGAATTAACTTTTCGGACTCCTTTCTGGCTGTCAAACTAGAATATATGGCTCTGAGTCTAGAAGAGATGCATGCCTAATTTAAGTCCTATAAATATTTACTGACTGCCTCTTATTTACAAGGCATGGAGCTAGTTCAAATGTAATTTTTACATAAAGTTTGTTAGAGGAGTAGGTTTTCATTAAAATATATAGTCCCCTGACTATATTGTCCCCTGAAATACCCTTCCTTTGCCACTTAACAATAATATAGGTGCAAGAGAGATGTACTTCCATTCAGTCTGATGATGGGTTTTCATATATGGCTTTTACTCTGTTGAGACACATTCCTTCTATACCTAATATGTTGAGAGTTTTTATCATGAAGGGATGTTGAATTTTATCAAATGCTTTTTTCTTTGTCTATTGAGATAGTCATGGTTTTTATCCTTTATTCTATTGATGTCATATATCATGTTTATTTGCATATGTTGAGCCATCATTGCATCCAAATCCCAATTGATCATGGTATATAATCTTTCTGATGGGCTGTTGGATTTCGTTTGCTAATATTTTGTTGAGAATTTTCTATCTATGTTCATCAGGGATATTGGGCCATGGTTTTCTGTTTTTGTAGTGTCTTTATCTGGTTTTAGTATCAAATATAGATAGAATGAGTTTGGAGGAATTCCTTTCCCTTCAAATACTTTGGAATAGTTTAAGAAGTATTTGCATTCTTTGTAGGTTTGGTGGAATTCAGCACTGAATACATTAGATCCTAGGCTTTTCTTTGATGAAGGACTTTTTATTTCTGACTCAGTCTTGTTATTATTGTTCCATTCAGGTTTATTCTTGGTTCAATCTTGGTAGGTTGTATGTATCCAGGAATTTACCCATTTTCTCTAGGTTTTCCAATTTGTCAGCATGTAGTTGTTCATAGTAGTCTTTAAAGATCCTTTATATTTCTGCAGTATCTATTGTGATGTATCCTTTTTTGTTTCTGATTTTACTGATTTGAGTCTTCTCTATTTTTTTCTTAGTCTAGGTAATGGTTGTTTATTTCATTTATCTTTTCAAGCAACCAATTCTTCATTTTGTTGATCTGTTACTTATTTTTTAATTTTAATTTTATTTATTCTGCTGTGATCAGAGCTCTTTCTAGTAATTTGGTTTATTTATGCTTTTCTAGTTCTATGAGGTACATTATTTGGTTGTTTATTTGAAATCTTTCTACTTTTTTTGATGTAGGCGTTTAGTGCTATAACTTGCCTCTTAATACTGCTTTTACTGTATCCTCTAAGTTTTGATATATTGTGTTTTAGTTTTCATTTGTTTCAATAAATTTTTAGACTTCCTTTTCAATTTTTCCTTAATACATTGGTTGTTCAGGAGCGTGTTGTTTAATTTACATGTATTTGTATAGTTAAAAATGTTTCTCTTGTTACTGACTTCTAGTCTTATTACTTTGTAGTCAGAAAAGATCCTTGATACAATTTTAATTTTTAAAAAATTTTTGAGTCTTATTTCATGTTATCAGTTATGGTCAATCCTGGAGAATGTTCCATTTGCTGATAAAAGAATGTTTATTCTGCAGCTGCTGGGTGAAATATTCTACAAATGGCAAGTAGGTCCATTTGATCTGTGGTGCAGTTTAAATATGATATTTCTTTGTTGATATCTCTGTCTAGACCTCTGTCCAGTGCTAAGAGTGGGATATTGAAGTCCCCAACTATTATTGTATTAGAGTCTATCTCTTTCTTTAGATTGAATAATATTTGCTTTATATATCTGAGTGCTTTAATGTTGGGTGCATATATATTTACAATTATTATGTACTATTGCTGAATTGATCCTTTTATTATTATATAATGTCCTTCTTTGTCTCTTTTTCATTTTTGA